>CAKNXH010032816.1:0-10071 GCA_932178445.1 Andricus quercusramuli | reverse complement strand
ATAATTTCAACTTTCAGTTAGATCGAGGAAATAATCAATTAAAAACCGAAATATTATTTCAAACAATTCATTACTGTATATAATAATATTATCTCACAATAATAATTCTAGAAATTTGCAGTTTTTTTTTTCTAAAATTTCCCACTTTTGTCCACTTTTAAATTATGGTGAGATAATAATTAATTTAAGTTAACAAACGTAAGTGTTTGAAGAAGTTATTATTTTGTATATATTTGTGATGTACATTGTTGGCTTTCCGGTCATGTGAATTTAAAACAATAAGTTGTTCCACACGTTTCAGTATACAACAGTGGCCCTCATCAGTGACTTTTATTAAACCCGAAACTTAACATTATTTATCTTATATACAAAAAACTGTGTTCAAGGGTTCAAATAAAAAAAATGCAATTAAATATACGTCGCTAAAAGATGATTTCAAAAAATTTCTTCGACTGAAATATTCTCTGACAACTTTAAAAAAATTTGTTTATAAATTTGTTAAAAAAATTATCTACTACATTGTAATTGTTTTTTTCATCGTACTACGTTGAAAGAATTTAAGTACTTTTCACAGAGACGTGGCCATAGGTGTATTTTATCGCGGTTCTACTGGGGGCCATTGACATTTTTTTTTAGATGGCAGTTGCTCTTAGTGGTACCCTGCGGTGGTTGCGAGAGTTGAAACTGTAGAATCTATATATGTTTCGCATTACATTCATCTTAAATTTTTCCATATAAAAAGTTCATACGTTATACGTATTCATACTATATTAGATTAGACTCTCAACCTACTTTTGCGTATTCAAATTATTTTCTATCACATACTTATATTTTGGAAATAGAAATAGATATAAGTGGAAAGACAAAAGGATTATCTCCACAGGGGACCTAGCATCGAGGGCCTGGAGCAATTTCGAATCCAGTGAGGGGTAGTGTCGCTGCACACTGGAAGGGGAAGGTTACGCAGGTAGCCGTGGAGGAAAAGACGATCGCCCTTTGTTACAGCCCGTTGCAGGGGTGAGGGGGGTCTTGAAAGGGGCCTATAATCCTATAATATTATTAGAATATTCCATGAAGTATATCCAATTATCTCTCTAGACCACTAATTCAGTTTCATAATTTTTAAAATCATTTTCGAGTTTAAATTTTTACGACTTTTTTCTGTAAATTCAGAAATTAGCATTAATCAGAAAAAATATGACAATACAATTTTCTCTATATGTACATATATTATGCATGTACATATTTATAACTTAAGAATAAATCGAAATATTTTGATTTTTTCGCAATATCGTCTTAAAGAACTTCTGAAAATAGTTAATCTTGGGGATTTAATTATTCAATGACAATGTACATTCCTAATCACTCGGTGACTAGGTCAGGAAAAAGCATTCAGTATTTTTTGAACGGCCCCTAAATATATATGAGGCGTCAAAAAATGGTATCTTCAAAGTATATATCATTCGACGCAGAATTTGATGAAACGTATAAATCAATAAAGTCTCGGAAAAGAATTTTTGGTACCTTTTTTGAAAATCTGAAGAATCAGTTATATCTGGCTGGTCTGAAAGATTAAATTATAAAATTCGAACAAGAAACCTAAAACTTAATGCAGGAAAGTGTCCTTGAAATTTTTACTCAATATCTTTTGTTAGCTTTAGTAAATTTCCCGAGTACCCCATCCTTTAAATTTGAAGATTACACCTAGAGATGTGAAGAAAAGCAGGTATATATTCCGGGCGAGTTACCTTCCCCTTCAAGTGGGACCCTTACCCCTCTCACCTCTCTCGGTGCCGAGTGCTCGCCTGCATCTATAGTCGACCCATGTCAGCGGGGGGTCATTTTACACATGAGGAATAAAATACAAAACATAAAGATTTTTTAATTTTGCAAATAGTAATTTGAAAATATTATATTTGAAATCTACGTTTCTTGGCGATTCCAACGATATGTTACTTGACTTCGTAAGTTGAAATTTAGGAGTGTTTATTAGGCCATATCCCGTTTTTTTCAGATTGTAACGCTCGGATCGACTAGTTTCTAGACAGATCGGCTATTTTGATTTAAAAAATTAATAATTAATTAATATAATTATTTGTTATGCCATAAAAGTCCAATATATAGATTATGCAGTCAATTAAAAATATAGAAAAAGTTTTTGTACAAAAAAAAAATGAAGAAATGAGTTTCCGCAAGTCTCTTAACTTCTGATGTAACTTCCTATTATATTGTTGTAAGTTTGTCCCGTAGCCTTAACACCTCGGCCATCTAAAAGTTAATTTTTTTCATTTTGGTCGGATATGAATTTCAATTCATTACATCCTAATATTTAATTCATTAAAACATGAACAATTTTTAAACATTAGAAGTGCTTGATATATAGAATATAGATTATGCAGTCAATTAAAAATATACAAAAAATTCTTAATAATACAGTTCTTGTATTAAGATTTCGATCACCTTCAACAATTAATGTTTTACTATCTTAAATATGTAACAGTGTAAAATTAATTATTACTTGAGCATTTGTGCAATTGGATTTTAAGAGATTTCAAAATAAGTCACAGAATTTTAAATAATTTTAAGATATCGTAACGGATCATGAGAAATTCAAACGGGTTTCCATGATTTCACGATATTTTCAAGAATTTTAAGAGATTTCAAAAGATTCCAAATTATATCCACGGATTCTAAAGGATTTCATTATTATTATTATTAATTTGAAATCTCTTTGAATCCAATTGCACAAATGCTCAAGTAATAATTAATTGTACACTATTATTATTTAATATCAAGTAAAAGATGCGCAATTCTTATTTAATCCTATAATGTTGTACGAATTATGCTATTTTTATTTAAAAAAATTAATTTAAGAAAAATATTGTTGATAACATTAACAATTGTATAATTCCTGAATGAAATGTTATAAATAAAAAGGTACCAAAGAGATTCGTAGAGAATCCTTCAATGAATAAAATGAAGTGATAAAAGAATAACCTGAAATAGTTTCTTCTAAAGTTCGCCTGGTAATAGGATTATTTTCCTCAAATTTAAAAATAATTTTTAACAATGCTTATTTTTGGACTTAAAATAATTAGTGTACATCCTTATTTATTGCGTCAAATTGGAAGTCTGAAAAACTGAACAATTCTGGCCATACTGGCGTTTGACCCCAAATAATAAACTATGGTAGAACTATACCTTCAAAATTGAATTATTTGCAACCAAATGACAAACTTGTTTTGTATTTGTATTGTAATAGTTTCATTTTCAATGTCACTCATAAAATGTTTTAAAAAATTTCAATCATATGAATCAAACTGTTCACAATTTAAAACTTTTAAATACAAACCGTTTTAAACAATAAAAGCATTCTTAGTTGAAATAGTATAATTTTAGGGTCTTAAAAATTAGACAAAGTATGCGTAAAAATAAAATAACAAAAAATGTGCAACTTCACAATTTGAAGGTCTTAAAATTAAAAGTTCAATAGTATCGAAAGTTGAACAATTCCGCGCAATTCTGCAATTGTTCCATTTTAAATATAAGCTTAATAGTTGAAATTTCTTCAAATGTAAACTTTCCCAATCAAATCATATCAACTTCGAGTGCGGAAAATGGAAGGACAATTTCATTGTCAATGAATTTAAAATTTCAGATATGTAAATCGTCTGCAGTTGAACAATTTTCAATAAGGTCGAAGTGAATCAAAAGAATTACGTATTCTTTTCTTTTTTCTATTCTGGCGTATTCTGTTATAAATGTTACAATATATTCACTCGGTTGTGATTTACGTTACGTTATTGGCAAAATTCACGCCAAAATTATAATTCGTTAATTACACTGCAATTTTGAACAATATATCATGCAAATCGTTGTCTTTTATATAATTATTATTAAAAGATAAACGGATCATATTAAACAAAAACCATGAAATTATTATTGACAGTTCAATTTGAACGAAATATAATTTCATTAAACAGTGATAAATATTCATTTGTTTATTGATTGTTATTGACACCGATCGCCGGATAACTTCGAATTGCTCTAGTGATCATGAATATTTTCAGAAAACTATATTATCTACTGAAATTCCTTTCGGCGCCAGCGCCTCTTTTGCCCATTTTACTCACGACAACTGTTAAGAGGGGATAGATACTTCAGCGGGTTGAGAGGCACAGCGAGGACGGTAAGATTTTCGCCGACAGCGCCGTCTACATTTATCTTACCCTACTAATAATTATATCCCCAGTCCACCGCCACTTGCCGCATCTAGGTTTATAATATCTTTGATTGTACCCTGTTTAATCAAGGCGGCTGGCAGGTAAGCCACCTTTCATTTTAGTTCCCCAAATATAACAAATAGGGGGAAAGAGGGCGCTTTTGGACCTTTAATTTTAGTTCCCGGAAAGCTAACGGGGAAAGGGTGCGTTGCGGTAAGTCAGTCGAAATCCAAATACACGGCAAGAGCAATCTCCCACCTCATCTCTGATGATATATTGCTCTCAAAATTTGGAATATAGAAAATGAGACAATAAATTGCGTTTCTATATTTAGTTTCAGTAATAATTTTGAAAAAAATTTTCCATGTAAAAAATAAGTGTATAAAATTTCATAACCGAGGTTGGTCATGTGCTCTCTACTTTAGCGACGTTGAAAGTTTCTTTTTTTCTCCGCTAGAAATTGCTAAAAATGCTCCAAAAATAATGACAGGTTATGTGTGTGCAAGACTTATTTTTTTATTTGCCACGAAAGTGCAAGTGTTATTGCTTATATTAATTTTGTTGAATGTTCAGACGATTTAGTCCAAAATTTGTGTCAGTTATCAACATACGTGAATCAGAAAATCTGAAATGCATCAAATCAAACATTATACCTGCACGTGCTACAACTCGAATGGTAATATCCTAACTTATCAATTTATAAATGAAATTTCTTTGAAATTATAAACATATTGATGTATACGAACGTTCTCAAGTGCTTTTATTTTGTTAATAAATTTTAAACAAATTTTATTTTTAAAATAAATTTTAAACAAATTTTATTTTTAAAATAATTTTACACATTTATTTTTTACATGGAAATTTGTTTTCAAAATTATTACTGAAACTAAATATACAAACGCAATTTATTGCCTCATTTCCTGTATTCCAAATTTTGAGAGCGATATATCATTGCGTTTGGACATGGTGAACACCGAAAAAATTGTCATAACCAAGGACTGGTTTGGTCACGTGGTCACCGGAGAGCATGCCCTTAAGGCCATGTGACGAGTGGGTCACGTGACCGAATTCCTACGTTGCCGACACTTTTTTTAATCGTCAACTTATTTTCACACGAATAGCCACTTCGAGTTGAAAATTTGGGATAATAAATAAGAAGCACTAAGAAAGGCGGCTCTTTTTCTAAATTGTAGTAATTATGAAAAGTTTTTTTTTGTTAACATTTTTTTTCCTGCTTTTTTCACGATTATTACAATTTAGGACCAGAGCCGCATTTCTTGGTGCTTCTTATTTATTATCCCAAATTTTCAACCCGATGTGGCTATTCATGTGAAAATAAGTTGACAAATAAAAAAAGTTCCGGTTAGGTAGGAATCTAATCACGTGACACACTCATCACATGGCCTTAACGCTATTTTACAACCGCAAGCCATTCTTTTGTTAGCTACATTGCATGCTCAAGTTCTTACGCTCTGAAATAATCGTTCGTATGTGAAAATTTTCATCTGCCGAATTCGAGTTCTGCGAAACGATACCCTACCGTACGTTTGGCTCGGTTGATCACCACTCGATGCGCGCGATTAGACAGTTTTTTTATTCATTGCTATCGTCATTTTTGACTGTAGTCAGCCGTTGTTCTCATTCATATTTCTCGAGCCTTCCCACAGATACGGAGCTTCCTTTCACTATATGCCCCGCTTTTTCTCGTAAACTTATTTTCGGTTCTAAGACTGTTTTCTTCGTTCCACGTCACATATACTCTAAAATAAATTCCTATACACTTTTTACCTTTCTCTTAATCGAAAGTAACAATCCAAGCAAATAAGTTGAGAAAATGTCGCGTTTCTAAGTTTTTTGTTAATAACAAACAATTGATTAAGATATCAGCCTTGAACTTTTCAGGGCTTTAAAAGGACATCCATCCAAATATTTCAAGACAAAATCTCCGTGTCTCTAAGTTGTTCCAGCAGATATCCTATTTTCGGTTAATTTAAGTGTACTTAACGAGGCGGGCGGAATGTTAACACTTTTTGAAGCCTATTCAATTTGATTTAGTTAAAATCTAAAATAAGTTTATAATTGAGAAATTTTGACTATTCCTATTAAGGTTGGTGACTGTTGAGAGTTTGTTCCTAATGTTATTGTTCCGCGCGGTCACTTTTCTTAGTTTTTGTCTCTCGAGACCTTGTGACATCTGGGCTTTTACAAAACGATCTAAATATTTTGTATGTATATTAGAAGTGACGTATGTGAATTGAATCGCGGGTTGGAACTCGAATCATGGTCGAATTGGATTGAATCAGATTAGAATTAAAGTAAATTAGTTGAATTTCTACTGACCCCTTTTAAATATCGCTTGATTTTCACTTTTGTAAACTAGCATCTTTCATTTCATTGACTTTAACGTGATAGTACGTGGTTTACTTGCTGCTCCACCCCAGCCGCCATTAGTTTTCTAACACTAATATAATGATAATCCACGCTCAAGTATTTATTTTGAATTTTCATAATTTCAATCAATGTACTTTTTTATCATAGGTGCCGTTCAATAAGAGGGTGTTGGCACTCGGCAATCCTCCTGTTTACCCTCCTTCCTAGGTATGCATAAAATTAATATATTTTTAAATTTTTATTTACTCAAATAATTTGTAGATGTATCTAGTATATCTAAGAAAAAAGTCAAATTATGTCACAATATTCCTTTGTTAATAATTATAAATATAATTTCTTCATAGCTACATGTGTATGATACAGAAAGATGTTGATCATCGGTTGTCAGGAGAAATTTACAGGTCTTTAAAGTTACAGGTCAATAAAGGGCACAACTCGCATATCCCTTTATTATTTGCTCGTTTCTACTTCGAAAAAAAATGCTTGGTTCAAATTACTTGTTTGTTCGGTATTCAATAACAGAAGCGGCGATCAAAAAAGCGCTTCGAACCAAGATCGCAGTCATCGAAGGAAAGAGAGCAGCAGTAGTTATTTTAAAACCCAAAATAGGCAAAAACCAAGTACTTCAACTCTTACATTAAACTACACTCTATATGACTTGAATAAAAAAATATTTATAAAAATAATGGAAAATATGAATAATAAATTATCAAACACCAAAATCTAATTTTTTATACTAAAATCGGCATTAAACAGCAAAATTTTCTCAAAAATAAATAACTGGGACTGATAATATTAACAATACAATAACTCATGCAAAAAATTAACGTCGATCTCTTGCCTCCGATAACAAGCCATAAGCTTTAAATCGTTAAGTTATTTAAGATTCTAAGTCCTTTCGGAAGGAGCAAAAGTACAAGAATAATGGCTACTTCTGAGAAAAATGCAACTTACAAACTTCTGCTTTCTAAAGCGAAAATAGTATATTTCGATATGAAGGGCCAAATGGGCAGGAAGCACCCGTCCGTGAGGCCTTGTGTATCGAATAATATTTTTCTTTACAAATTATAATGCAAAACCTGAGATTTTCTACCGTTTACAGACATCGAATATACTACAATGACAAATGACTAACCCAACCTCACCCAGAATGATGTTCACATAGTGAGACAAATGTTTTGGTAACCATGGAGGGCATTTTGCTCACTGGTGAAAGCATTTTACTAACCGATGTTGGGGATTTTGCTCATCGTCTTCACGCACGATGCGGAATCGACCATTTTCTATGTTTGTAAACGGTGACCAATAGAGGGCTTTGCATGCACGTGTAAAGAGAAGCTCTTTTCTCACCTGTAAAGAAAGCTCTGAAAAATCCAGCTTAGACTCGGAATTTCTTATAACGCATATGCAATAAATACAGACAGTTTATGCTAAAGATAAGTAATACAAGGATATTGCGAATCATGTTTCGAGACACTCGAGTCAGATGGCGGTCGTCCAACTGGTCTCATATTGTTTTTTTTGTTGTTGCTTTTTTTCCTTTTTAGTCAAAAAAGTAGCACAGATGGCACTATAGATTTAAGTCTCTGCAGACGTAGATTTTTACATTATAAAAGAATCGTACAATTGTGGTAACCCTTTGAAAATTGAACTTCTCAAGCGGAATATGGGTGGCAAATGCCGCGATCGAGTGCTCGTAAATGCAAGAGTAAAACCGATTTCTCGATGATCTAACGCTTAGACATGTTTAAAAAATCCCTGAAAAGAAATTGGATTTTGCATGAATTCTACCTTTGTTTTATCTTACTCTCATCAAATTTCTTTTACCAGGAATTAATCTGCACCTTTCGCAAACGAGGTGGCGCCTCGTCTTAACTTTTCTCACCACTGTGCAGCTACGTTGAGCTCTTATCTTAAGTTATGTACAAGACGTTTCTTGTTTCCTCTCCGTTTTTCTGGTCGATCAATAAAGAGAGTATCCAAGCGGGAAGAGAGCGGAAGAAACCCAGATGGCGCGGGTGTAATCGAAAGAATTCATTATCGCCGAGTGGTCGTTAATTTCTAAAAGCCATCCAAAAATTTTCGAATTGGCTGAGCACGATTAACGAGAAGTCAATTTAAAAAATCATGATCACTAATAACAACTGACCGTGTTGGTTTGATAGACGGTATTATAATTATTTTTCCGACACTCTTGTACAATGAAAAACTATTTAGACAAAAAATTTTGTCTTTATGAGGGAGAGGAAGACGTGAGTGCCGGAAGACGAAAAGATCTTGATAATCTGTTCCGATGTCTGGTTCCGACACAATTGAAAAATAGCTAACTCTTTTATACGCGATTATTACCTAGCTTAGTGTTTAGAATTCCTAGAGGTAAACACGCGATTAAAAGAAGATCATTTTGAGTCCAAGTATATCTTCAATGCTTTCTCTCGTCGTGGACTACTATAACTCGGCGTTGTTCCTAGAGACAATAGGCGCGAGTTTTCCTTGTTGGTGAACTCTCTTTTTTCCTCTGGATTTAGTTGCTTTAAAATCTCCCTCGAATCCCTGCAATTCATGAATACTATTTTTAATTAAGAAGGAACATGTGGCACTTCGAGACCATAATATCTGGAAAAAAGTTGTAAAATATGTTCTTATAAAACACACAAAAGAGTTGAGAAAATTACTTATTTCGTGAGAATTCCATAATGATATATATATTAGGGTGACCAGAAAAAAACACTTTTGGTTTTCTCAGGAGTGAAGGGCAAATAATGGTAGTTTATGCAATTGTAGAAGCCAGATTTTTTTTTTTTAATTTTAAACAATATTTAGAGGTGGCCCATCGTCTTTGAAAGTTGTCATTGCAAAAACTGACAATTTCGGTAAGTGAAGAGTCGATCGTAAAAGTGCAACCCCAGCTCTTTTCATCGATGTGACTTTATAACAGGATTAGTTAGAGTCCCCTGAATTATTATTATCCACTCTTCTGAAAAAGAGAAATATGACTAAAAAAAACTTGCTGAGAATGGGACTGCTTCATGAGTTTATGGTGTCAAGAATCACTGTGATGGACCTTTATGGCTGAGCTGATGAGCGCTCCGCCCCGAAAATTAAACAGCTTAAGTCGTAGACCTGTCAAATTTCAAAAATTTACCCAGATTTGTTTTCATTATTGCACGCTTATTTATACTTTTCCTAATCTGCTTTTTCAGAAAATGTGATCTTCAACCTTCCAGGAAAATATTCTTAAAATTTCAATATAAGGTATCTATTATAATAGCCGTTATTAGTCTTGGAAAACAGTAGAAAACAGTAAAAATGGGACTTTTCAAGCAACCGTAATTAATGCTTTTTATGAATTTTTAATTAAAAGAATGTTTTTATGTGGATTCTGAGAACCTCAAGAACAACATATTAAAAGTTCAAATTAAAAAGTGGATAACTTCGTGGTTAAAATCTTGAATGA
>CAKNXH010032810.1:0-14013 GCA_932178445.1 Andricus quercusramuli | reverse complement strand
GTCAACAATATGCTGTCTGATGGTCATTAGCTTTGATTTGTTGATTGCGTGATGACGGATCCGCAGTTCGCGCGCGAACCGTCGAACCTTGGCAGTGAAAGTCCTGCCGGATGTTATGTAGTCAATCGCACACTGAATGCGGGACGCATACTGTCTTGCCCAGCCTATCTTTGTGCTGTATTGATGCATTCTTCCTTTGGTCTTATGATCAACCGTTCGTTTTGTGTGACGGCTTGCATATGCCAAAGTTCTCGCTGCATTGTACACACCACAACTGATAGTCCAGAGGTCGGATTCTTCGAAAAAATCTCCACGAAGTTCATCATCCAATTCAGTCAGATCTTTGGGCTTAGGAGAAACCTGAATGTTGATGTTTCTCCGGGTCCTGAAGCATCGTTCTTCCTCTATTGAATGCCTGTTCGCGGTTGGTCTCAGTGTCACCTCTCTTTCTCTGTTGCCGACTTGTTCTGGATGCGGTTGAGTAGGCACTCCGCTTATATAACCTCTTTTCCGGAGGTTCTCGGCATGGTTTCTCAGACGTTGTTGCGAAAAGTCTGAGAGCTCTGGGTGCTTCTCGCACCACATAGCATGCAGTCGTGCCATGTATCCTTCTCGTTCAGGGACCATACTGGCATCGTAGCACTCCAGCAGGCCGTCATTGAGTTGATCCGTCCACTTAAAAGTAACAAGTTTCCGCCGGTCAATCGCATTGACTCCGTCTTGATTGGCTCCTCCAACTGTAGGGTAGTCGGCATTGTTGTCCGACCCATTGTCGGGAGCCCTGCGCGTTCGATTGTATTGAACCGCACTTACTACAACTATGTTTGGTGTTGTCATTGTTGTTCCCACGAGCAGCTAGGGAAAAGGGTTCGTCCATCCTTGTAGAGCCCCGCATGCAAGGATGAGGCTGTATACTCTGAGAGGTCGCCGGTTTCCCAGAATATATATATATATAAACAAATTCATTTTTATAAGAAAATATATGCACCATTATATTTAATAATAATTAAAAAAGCCTATTTCTTGGCATCAAGGAAATATTATTTAACAGTATTAATTTGTATTTAAACTAGACAAATATCTACAAATATTTTATTCTACGACTTAGATTATTTTAATTGATTCGGACGCATTTGAATCAATTACCTGTGTATACATACTTGAATCAAGTATTTAAGTTTATTTTAATGAAAAATGATTTGATTCAAAATAATATTAATTACATTAAAAATATATTTATTTCTTATAAAGAGTGCATGCATTCATACCAGTAAAGCATTTATTTAGCTGGACAAGATATTGTGTTTACATAAATATTTATTTCTTCAGTTGAAGGAAATATTTAATTTTCTTACTAGAATTAAATTATTCATAACAAATAAACATTTATTCCAAAGAAGAAATTATTTTTTTAAATCAAACATTTAATAATTTGTAATAATTTGTCTCAATTTAATACTTCTTTGGATTGAAGAAATATGTTGTTACTTTCAATAACCATGTATTTGATTTGAAGAAATATTCCTTTGGCATTTATGGTGAGGGATAATACGGCTTTCAGCCTTAGAATTTCCATAAGTATAATAATGACAATGTTAATTATAATTTAAGCTGAAAGAATCCATTTGTTTATTTAGAAAAATATGTACTACAATTGAAGTAAAAACCACTTTATTACACTTACGCATGGTTCAGGCCAAAGAAATATTTTTTTGAATCAGTAGGATATTTTTTTGCTTCAAATACTCAAAAATTTGATGTGAAGAAATAATTTGTTGAGCCTTTCAAATATTTGCTTGACTGTAAAATATATTTATTTCCATCAATTCACATATTCTTATTTCAATGAAATATTCATTCTCATTCATGGAACATTCATTTGGATCAATGAGTAATTTATTTTGTTTAAAATGTATATTTTTGTCCTCAGTTAATTTTTCCTTGATTCAAAGAAATATTTCCCTCCGACCAACAGGTCGTATTTTTTGATGAAAGAATGTTAACTTAATCCTATTAACATTTGTCTGGCTGAAAGAAATTATTTTCCTCATTCAGAGTGCATATATTCATTTGCCTCGAAAAAATATTTCTTTGAAAATAATCAGGACTTTCACATATTTCAGCCAGGTAAAATTCACTTGGTACAAGTAATCCTTTTTTTCAGTGTAATTATTGCTTCCAGTACTCTAATCATCTCTTCAACAGAATGATATTGTGCTTTTTCAAGATTTTCCTGAATAATTATTCTCCTGCAACATATTTTTCCGTGATTTTTACTGTATAAAGTAAGACACTCAATAGGGAGATTTTGCGTAACGTATCGTAGGATACGGTAAACGCTAAACGATACGCTAACGAACGTCGGATAGCGGAAAACGTTAACGCTTAACTCGTAGAGCATGCGCAGAAACGTCATCACGTGACTTTAGCGTTTACCATATGCTACGGAACGACATGCAAAATCTCCCTAATGAAACACATATCCGGTAATTTGCTATATCACTTACTACGTATTCCTATAAAAATGTGTACGCTCCGTCGTGTTAGATTGTTTTTCCAAAGTTGCGTGCAATGGTTAGAGTTGCACAATTATTTATTTCGTATTTTATTGAAATTCATTTACAAATAGAATAATTGCATGAAAAATAGTGTGACGCGCGCGGATCGCGCGTATGAAATTCTGGTTCCTTTTTGATGCAATACATTTCTTTTTTCTTCGAAAGCACAATAAACACAGTTTCAGCTGATTCGCATCATGCAAACATGCATGATCTTTTGACATTTTGAACGCAACTAAAGAAAAATTTCTTTCATTTCACTAGCGACTTTTCAAAAAATATTGACATTCAATGTAACCTATTTAATAAGTTAGTTTCAATTTATGAATGGCTTTATTGAATAGATTCGATTTCCTAAACCAATCACATATGAGGGTAAAGCGCATGAGGAGAAAGATTTTTGATGTGGTGGGGGAACTCACCTAACGCGAATCCCAGTCCCAGACTTCCGCGATAAGTGGGAGGGTACTGTATATCTAAGAACAATGGACAAGCGTTTGAATATCAAAAGCACTATAGGTACTCCACGTGGTGAACCTAGAATAGGAACTTCCGGTAACAAATCTGATTTTCGGCCCAGTTCGATCTGGGGTCCTTTCCAGGGAATTTAAAAATATTCAGTTTGCGAAAATGTAGTGAACTTTAAAATATTTATTATGGTAGCACTGATATTATGAGCTGGCGGGGCTAGCAAAGCCATGTCAGCCATATGTCAACGAATTCTAAAATAGAAAAATAATATAATAAGGTAAGTGCAAATTGGTATTTATATAGATAAATGAATCTTAAAATTTTAAAAAAGTTGTTTGCGATGAAGCGCGAGTAAAACCTAACCTCAAAATGTTTATTGCATTGGGCACCTAGTTTTGAAAATAAGTAGTTAATGCACAAATTATTTAACTTGTGCAATAACTTTTCACAAACATTTACTGCAAAAATAATGGCCCTCCTTTAATGCATTTAAAGACAAATTTTTTCAATTCATTCATCAATATGAATAACCATTTGCACTAACTTATTAAATTATTATTATATTTTTTGATTCGAAGGAAGAGAGACAACGCCCTTTGGAATTTGTACCGAGCGACGAGTTAACAAAAGTTGTGTAACAATAGCAATAATCACTAATTTATAATGCTATTTATTGATGCTATTCTGTACTTCAGTTGTTGTATGTAATGATATGAATAAACGGTATTTCAAATTATTGACAACATTAATAGGTACAACATTTCAAATTTAAATATCGGCTGGCACGGCCGCTTACGATTTTAGTTCCCCCAGTTCTCACATAGGCGCACGTATCGCTCCATAAGCGGTGACATTGGAAATATTTGTTCCGAATTTTCATCAGGCAGCATCACCCCCGTGAGGTACTCTTGATAAAACTGAAAACGCCGCGCAAAGTTATTCCCAGGACACGTGACGTAGGGACGTAAATTCGAAATGTCACAAGTCAATTTATTTTCTTCGTATGTTGCACCCTCATCTCTGGTTGCACTTTGAATAATGCTTCTGATCAATGTAAATACCCGTGTAGAAATTTAAATCAGGGCACTACCAGGTCCTGGTAAGGTTGCCTTATTTTATTTAAGGCCCGGATACGGAAATCCTATCGGGCCCTGATGGTGTTTCGTCACGCTCGGAATGGAAAGGGCCGTACGTTGCCAACCTTAGACGGTTCATGTCAGGCAGCCTTTTTTGTGCCTTTAAAATAATTAAGGTCCTTTGCAGGGCCGTGATTATTTCGTATCGAATTCCTTACTTATTTTTTTTTTTTAAATGAGAATGAAATAAATATGAAAATATGTAAGATGAATTCAAAAAGTAAACGAACTATTGCCCAAGGCGGCAAGATTCAAAACTTGAAATTTTAAATCAAATCTGTTTCTGTCAAATCATTTATCCACGATATCAGAATTATAATAATTATTATTTATAGTTATTGATGTATGTATGTATACCATTAAGCCATTTCCCTTTCGGGGTAGACGTGACACTACCCGATTCGGGTAGTGTTTCTAGGTGGATAGTTTCTTGTAGTAAAGAACTACAAGTGTGGGCTCACCACACCCACGACGCCAACAGTACACAGTAGTATTATTCCCGAATGGTCACCCATCCAAGTACTAACCGCGCCCAACACTGCTTAACTTCAGTGATCTAACGAGAACTGGTTTTTTCAGCGTGGTATGACCGTTGGCGATGAAATGGCAATATCATTATTATTTCAAGCATTTTACGTAGCTAAGCACCGTAGATTATTATTTAATTATTGTAAAAAAATCTCATATACTACATAAAAAAATCTATATGAATTAATGTATTTCCTCTTTTTTTACGAAAGCGACTATTAATCATTATCATTAGTATGAAAAGTTTGAACAAACTGCGTTAGTCAATAAAAAGGGCCATCCATCCGGACCTTATTCGTACCTAATCAGGGCCGTAAATACGGCCTTTTATCAGATCGCCTTAATTAAAAATAAGGGCAGCCTATCCGGGCCTTATTTGAACCTGATCAGGGCCGTTTTATACATTTTTAAATCAGGTAACCTTATCAGGACCTGGTACGGGCCTTTTTTTAAATAAGGCTAAAAAAGGCATTTTCCACACGGGTAATGACAACTTTTCTTATAAATAATATTATATTTTTAATATAATAACAAATATTTCAAGTATCGTAGGAAAAATAAACGATTTTTTTATCATAAAGATATAAAAAAATTACTTTTCTTGAAAACCGCTCCAACGATTATTTTCCTTTTCACTGCTAAATAATTTATAACCAATATAGATGTGAAATCTGCAAAAAAAATCACAGCGCAAGTACCTTTGGGTTAAATCATGTTAAGGCTCGCTGTGCGACTCATTTTCAAGTTAGAGCGTTATAGCCAATTGAATTTCCACTCAAATAATTTAGATATTTGTAGATAGATATCTCAGTGTGTATCCAACGGAAAATTTTCAAAAAAGAAAAATTGCTTTTCAAGACACGTGCTCCACACAGGAAAAATAAATTTTCCGATCAAAATAAAACTTTTGTACAAAACTATGTGTGCAGTGTTCCATACATAGTTGTTAAAAAAGGCCGTTTTTGATTTTTTCTATTAACAAAAGTTTTAGTTTGATCAGAAAATTTCTTCTTCCTATGTGGTGCGCATGTCTTAAAATGCAATTAGCATTGTTTTCTAAATTTTTGGGTTTTATAGGTCCCGTGAATACGTATGTCAATTTTAGTGCAAATTCAGTTGTTGATAACGCTCTAACATGAAGATGGTTCGTTGTATAAAAAAACTTAAGAGGCATACAGGTTTAGTTTTTCAATACGCTTTCCAAATATGTATATGGTTTCAGAAAATGTTTTTCTTTAAACTTAACGTCATTTGAAAATAAAGAATGTTGCACCAGATTTCAAAAAAGTACCTCTGATATTCATAATAAAGAGGCTTTTGCGTTATGTTCAAATCAATGATGCTTAGTGGCACTATTAGTGCGTACATACAGAAGTGTTACGAGCTATTGGACTATTTGCTATGAAGCAAGATTGCCTAAAAATAGGTATACCAATTTGTTATTTTCATTTTCGTGAGACTTCAATTAAATTTAATTCTCTGTAAACTTTAGATTAGATGATGTTCTATTTTTATTAGTGTTTGATGATAGAATTAAGATTGATTAACCATGAGGTATATTTTCCTGTGACAGCTACATCGACAATAGTTTTCATGTTTAAACTGATAATACAGGCAGTAATTTCATCTCTGGTATATGCGAAATGTCATTCTAATATAGAGTGTGCATTTTACATTTGTACACATTTTAAATTTTAACATTCTTAAATTTTATAAGATAAAAATCTGAAAATCACGGTTTTTGTTTGAAAATTATTCTTGAATCTAGATAAATTAACCAAAATCATGCAGGGTGTATGTACAAATTTTAATTGCTGAATCATGAGCTTGTCCTAAAGTTTCCGTATCGCTGGTGCAACGGTACATTTTTTACTTCGGCAACGCCAAAAAACGCTTACAAAAGAAATTCGTTCAGGGAAAATTCCACCTTAATCTTTAAGGAAGAATCTCATTTCATGTCCCCCTTCTGACTTTTAACATCAGCAAAGCTAATGTAAATGAAAAAATGCGTTAGTACAAATGAAATGTCGCTAGTATAATGGGCAAGGCTTTCTGCATAAATCAATCAAATACATTGAAGATATTTCATTTTTAATTATGTGAATGCACTTATACACTACCGACAGAAATTTTGGGTCCGTTTCCTTTGATGGTTTGGAAATTCATACTTCACTTCAACAAAGAATATCTGTGTAGAAACTAAATCTACGACTTTGCATGAAGTAATATCTGAAAGGTCAGAAAATTTCGCATCGAATTGGCCCACGTCAAAAGCATTTCAATGATCGAGTAAAAAAATATTTAGCTTCATATTTAAAAGTATTTCTTAGAAAATGTTCAGTTAGCTAAAAAGCGTTCATGTTTGAAACTAAATATTTTTAGCCTCGTTCATTGAAATACATTATTTCAATGTAGGATAACTCGACGCGAAATTTTCCAATGTTTCAAATAATTCTATTTACAAAGTCGTAGATTCAGGTTCTGCACAGATATTGGTCGTCTTTCAAGTCAAGTATGATGTTTTAAACTCTCAAAGGAAATGTACACAAACTTTCTGTCACTTGTGTAGGTATCGAGCAAAAAATAAGATGTACATGTATATGTTGTAAAGTTCGAAATTTAAATGTGAGAGTTTTTCTGTTTCTTGGGAATTTATAACCTCTTATTCTGAAATTCGTTTGAAATGTTCGAATGATGATATGCAAAACATTAAGAAAGAATTTTTAAGAAGAATTAAAAAGGAGAAACATAAAGTGAGAATGTTTCATTTGGAAATTGTAGATTATCAGCTGTCTACAAATTTTAAAAACTAGCTTTCCACTGGTTTACTTATTTCCAAAATACAGGAATAACCTCAGATTTACAAATTTTGTAAGTCACGTTAATAGCTCGCGGCATCAAGTGAACGGTTGTATACGAGTAGGAATATAACCAAAGAAGCAATATGGCTAAGTTCATAATATGAATTTTCGTGGAAAAGCCCATATTATGGGCGTTTCCACGAAAAGTGTCATGTTTCTGTCACCCTGATGTTATACGCAAACCAAGACTAAAAATACAAGTTGTATTGCATAAAAATTTCTACACTGTAAAAAATTAAAAAATGGTACCACTTAGAATGGTAAAATTACCAACAAAAAATTTGTGCAATTTTACTACTTTGATTATGGAATGAATACCAGTTGCATATCAGATGTTCCAACCAATCTTGTAACTTTACCACTTTTAGACTGACACTATAGCAAGGCGTTGTAGAAATACAGTTTCTGCTTGTGAATCTGTGACTTTCAGAGTAGGTAATAAATGGACCTACTTTCAGAGTGTTGATTTTGTTGACGTTGGTAAAATTACAGAAATTGTTAAAAATTCCTTTTTCCAACGCAATCTCGATTCTTGAAATTTGAGAATTGATAACGCGGGGAACTTGCACAGCTCTTAACGTAGTATAAGTACAAGTAATTGTAAAGTTTTAAAGTTGCCCCTTATGCCTCGTGTCAAAGAGATTTTGCTCATGTTGAAAGAACTCTGAAGAACTCGGAGACACTCAGATACTCAAGAGTCGACTTCGACAATTATTATTGTGTTTTGGATGTGATATTTTGTGTACATCGTTTCTCAACGACAAAATTTGTATGGAAAAAGACGAATTATTCACATTTTGTATGTAGATGCTAAAGTTACCATGTTGAATAAGAAGAAGAATATTTCAGGTTAAAATAGTATCACCTACAAATTCATAACGCATTGTAATTTTACAGAATCTTGGAAACATACACAACCTAAAAGTTGAAATCCATATTAAAAGTGAATATTCGTTAATGTCAGTGAAAACGTTACTTTGAGAGTAGGTAATAATCGGACCTACTCTGAAAGTGGTAAAATTACCAGAAATTTTTTTTACAGTGTAGACACTCTCTAAAATAGAAACGAAAGCTTACAGCCATTAGAGAAAACCCTCCTAAAAAGATACAACATACAATAGTTGGAAAAAGTCCCAAAAATATACCTGTGTAATATTTGTCACCAGCTATTAGAAATTGACTGCTTTGCATGCTCGCAGCTTTTCCGCGCAATGCTTGAAAATTCCGAGAAAAATCATGCTATTTCAGTGAAGTATAGGCTACTGAAATTTCACGGATTTAACATTGTGCCTCGATTTACAACTCAGGATGAAAATCTCAAAGTCCTGTCACCGCTTTTACAATTCAAAAGTCCTCTCCAAGGCCTGTAGTTGTGAAAAGTGCGCGCAACTACCCAGGCCAAAAATCTTTAGATTTTTTATTCGATTTTGGTGGCCAGTAGACACCATATAAAGAAAAAATATGTGCTCCTAAAATTATCGAAGTATCATACATTCAAATATAGAAAATTTTGAATTTAGCGAAAAAATGTCCACTCCATCATCGCACTTTACTCCAAGAATACTTGAAGCACACTGTTCTATGCTCACGGAAATTAAGCAGTATGTTAGGACGAAGAAGTTTACCATGGATAATAAAGTTAATATCGCAGTGCGTGCAAAAGTTCCACTCCAGCGCCAGCAGCTGTGAAAATCGCGCGCATCAAGCTAGGATTAAAGTTTTTCCTGACTTTGCTGTATTTCGGTGGCCAAAAAACGTCTCCGCAAGGAAAATTATGTACCTCAACTTTTTTCAAAGAATTTAGAATGTTTTTAAATACTACAAGAACTTGTAAAATATTGGAAAAATATTACTGTTTTCCATCGAATGACTCGTCTGAAAATAATTTTTGGACAGAAAGGTTCATAATTCAAAATGCCTAAAGTTTTTCTCAAACTATATTAGTTAAAATGAAAAATCCATTTTATATAAAATTTTTGGCAATTGAATCTGTCATTATTATAATAAGTTAACCCTTTTCTAACAAATTGAATGGGAGAAGAGTTAAAAAAATATTTCTAATTTTTCTTGAAAGTATTAAATTAAAAATAGTTTTTTGATAATGAAAAAATATATTTGACACCATTTTTAACCAACTTTCAATACAAAAATTGAATGAAACGTTAAACATCATTTCATTTGCTCACTTTATTGAAAGTAAATTTTTCGTGATACATCTTAATATAATTTCCAATACATTGTATGTGAGTGATATCAGAGATTTATAATTTATTAATCTATAATATTTATGATATTATGAATTTGTATTTATAAATTTATAATATTTATTTGTTTACAATATGATGTGGTGTAATGTTGTATATTTGATAATATTTAGAGCCACGGTAGACAATATCTACTTAGACCTGTCAAAAAGACTTTGAAAACATACCCCACCCACCCAGGAGGCACGGGGGTGCGTTTTTTTCGCGAATCGAAAAAAAATTTTCGAATATAAAATACGTATTTCATAAAGGAGAATCTGAATCTGTGATGAAGAATTGGGGTTCCCAATTGCAATTACAAAGTTACCCCCACTCTTGCTTCCTGGGGGTGGGGTGGGGTAAATTTTTTCAAAGTCGCTTTTCCCCTTCGAAAATGAAAAGTTTTTATTACGGATATTTTTGTCATAGGATGCGTATTTTTGGAGATATTTCGATGTCTCAAGTTAAAAAAAAAACACCCAGTATATTCTAAACCAAGAAGATGGTAATTCACACACTACTGAAAAGTATCCTGAGCATTAAAAAAGAAAAAACAACCCTGTTTCACTTTCGATTCATAAAATATCATTCATTAAATGGATTTTATGTATTTATTAATTTTAAGATTTTGAACAAACTGCGCGCATACGCAAAGATATTGACCAAGCTAAAAAATGCGTTTCCACATGTATGCAGAACGTAAAAAAAGGTTTGAAATGTGTGCCTTATGATTTGTTTTTGACTTTTTCTTTGAGAGAAAATGACACTTTACGTGGATATGCCCATATGTGTCACTATTTTATTTATTTTTGTTTTTTCAAAATCTGTTTGACGAAAATTTCAAGGTTTTGGAGAATTGCTAATGTACGAAGAGAATGTTGTCTGTGAAAAACATGATAACTATGTATAACAGCTTTCATCTCAACTTTTTATTATATGAACTGGCGACAAAATCATATCAAATTTCTCCGGCGGACCCAGTTGTAAAATGATTTTTGAGGAGGACCTGCTTGTAAAATGATAGTCGAGCAATCATGCTGAATCAAGACCGACTGAATTGCGTTCACTCGCCAAGGTAGCCATTCACAATTCATATTCGCGATCGGCCGCACAACATAGGTATACCTACCTCGAGTCCATGAGTATCTAACTTTCACTGACAACTCGTTAGGTGTGCTGCACTGTTAGCCAACTTGCGCTTTCGAATCATTTGCAGTCATTCTCCGCCTTCGAGACATTGCGGTAGCACGACGTTTTTCTCTCTCAGCATCGGATTGCTAATTCTGTTATTGTTACCGTATCGCTGAAGAAGTTATTTTTCGTCGCGACTGGCCCTTGCTTGAAAGTTTCCCGACAGTTGGTTTTACTGTATTCCTTCATTTCCGACACAGACTATTAAATATATACCACATAAAAAATTATTTATACCTAGAGAAAACAAATTGAAAAGATATTATAAGTGCAATTCTGTACAAAAAGAGTGTAATATAAAGTTGTAAGCTAAATTTATTAATAGTAGATATTGTTTTAATTGGAAAAATTAATTCAATGCATCTATTTGATTAGTTATATTAATCATCATAAAACATTTCTTCTTAAAGATTGTTAAAGTTATTTTAATTAATGATGAATAATTCGTTACATTTCATCTTCTTTTCTCTTTTGCCAAATATATCAAAAGAAAGGAAAGACGAAAAAAAGTCGTGTTTTTAAACTGCATTTGTGTAGATGTCTCTATTTACCTTGAGTGTGTAGTGATAACTTGAAGGACACACATATGGATACTGGATTCAGAGGCTAGTTCTGCAAGCAATTCAGCATAAGTGGCAGCAACCTTATCAAATTCAGAAGGACTCGTATTCTCATATATGCGAGGTGTTTAGGAGGCACTCGTATGAGTTCGTGTTCTTGAGAAACGAAGGTAGTCGAAGAAAGTGGGAGTGTGGATAGAGAGTGAGAGTGAGAGTGCAACGGCGCGCGGCGCGGCTCTTTCACCAACCAACTTCAAGTCCAGATGTGCAGCCTCCACCTTAACTTTCAATGATTTTGTGCAACAGTGTACCAACAAACTGAGTTCTTCCAAAAGTAGGTATTAGAAACTTGTTTAATTACTGTAATTATTACGTTTAAAAAAATGTTCTTATCGGGGAATCAAATAAGTTTCGAAGGTGTACAAATACTTGGATTGGAATGGTTTTAGGGTTTCTTATTAGGCATTTCAGTGTGGCGTCATGTCCTGCTGTCGGTATAATCAGTTCCTAGCATAAAAACACCAGAACTTATTGGTTTGTAGAACAGATTTAGACAGCTAGTCTACTAACCGATAATTTCTGCAGCGTTTATACCGACAGGGCATGGTGTCACACTAAAATGTCTAATAGCACCGGGCTAAGATTCTTGAAGCCATGAACTTACTCAATTCCTAACTTACTGACATTTTCTTCTCAACAACTTATGTCCACAGGCAATGAGATATCGATTAATTTATATAATATAGGGAAAACCATCCTACAGTATATAATGATTTACAGTAGATAATCATAATTGGCTGGAAAACTGGCAAAAATGTTTGCTATTTCTTACGTATGATATTTCAGCAAAGATATTACATTTTCTGACACGGTTTCATCAAAATATCATAATTAATTAATGTGTAAGAGCAAAAAATTAATTCTCATCTTGATAAAACATTTCGCTTCTTCATCATCCAAACTTGTTACCTAAATGAAACATTTTTCTGACATGTTTGTACATTTTAGAATAGAAGTTTGAAGTTTAATCATCACTATTTGTTGATACAAGGCTTTCTTCTCAATTATTTATAAATGTTGCAGGACTTTTTATTTCACATTATAGTTTCCAATAGTAAATAACCAAACAGTAGATAGTAAAAAAAATGTGAAGAATTTCGCTCTCAAAATTGACAGCTCTGCGATAGTCTCACAGTTGTCCCAAGTTAAAACCTATGTTTGTTTATTTATTTTGATTCCTGAAGTTTTTGTAAATATTAAATAAAAAAATAGTCACTTGGAAAAGATATCATTTTTAGGAATAAGGTAGAACAATTTTTTCACTTTTCTGTCATCACAAGTCAGGTTAAATGGCATGATATCTTGCATAGTTTGACCGTAAAATTAAATTTTTTGATTTTTCATTATTTTTTGTGCAATAAAAATGTGAATTTTCAATTTTTGAAGAAAATTCAAAAAGAGATTATAAGAGCCTTGTAGGGCGTGCACAAAGGAATACTTTTCTTGTCTTGACTTTTCTTCATATCGAGCGTTGTTTGGCTCAAAATGTTAATTTTCATTTGTTTATTTGGATTTTTAAAATGCTATAGCTCTGACAATTTTACTTTTTTTTGGAAAAAGTCATAGGGATAAATTGTTCGAATTTCCATGTGCTATGAAGAGCCGTAAATAAAAATGTCAAATTTCGAAAAAAATGGTCACAAACATTTTTAAAATGCTCTAACTTTTTGAAATTTTGTCCAAAATAGCTGATTGACGAACTCGCCCTTTCTTTTCACACTCTCATAAAGTGTGCCGAAGGGCAATCCAATCGGATAATTTCGTCAAATGTTATCGTGTTTACAGACTACAACGACAACGACAGACAGATCACCGACGTAAACACTATTTTTTCTGACTCAGGGTGTATCACTCCACATAGTCCTGATGAACCGGGTACCCCAGGGGCCCGAGTATGATAGAAATTGATATAAGTCGTATCTAATTTTAAACAATATGTGATTATCAGTTTCTTTCCATTAAAAAAATACTTTAAAATACCCGTTACTCAAATTATTGTAAGAATAATGTTGCAGCCTATTCTTATAGAAATAGTCTCATCAGACACCCATTTTAATTTCTACATGTAAGAGAACAACATTTTAAAACACTTTCACCTCACAGTAGTCGGCTTTTCTAGGCTCTAGTAAAGGTCAATTGGTGAAAACTGTTAATTTTTACTACATAACTTACTAAGCACATAAGAGTGCTCATCCATCCATGATTTTCATTCATCAATTTTGGTTGAAAATGTGCAAAATTCTAAGCAATTTAACAACTGAGGTTTTTTTCGGTTATGTGATAATAAATTCAGTGCGACAATGTATAATAATCATTGCCAAATAAATCATTTACATTGAGGATATTCGTTTTCGTCCGGTTAGTTTATTTATCGCCGTTCAAATCTCACGCACGCAGAAAAAAAA
>CAKNXH010032798.1:0-12073 GCA_932178445.1 Andricus quercusramuli | reverse complement strand
ATATATATATATACATATATACAGGGTGTTTTTTTTAACTTGAGACAACGAAATATCTAAAAAAATACGCATCCTACGGAAAAAATGTCTGGAATAAAAACTTTTTATTTTCGAGGGGGAAAAATTATTTGTTAAAATTTACCACACCCCCACCCCCACAGGAGGCAAGGGTGGGGGTAACTTTGTAATTTCAAATGGCAACCCCAATTTTTTATCACAGATTCAGATTTTCCTTTACGAAATACGTAAGTTTTATTCGGAAAATTTGTTTCGATTCGCGATAGATGGCGCTGCAATTGCGAAAAACAAAATTGTTGACACTGCTTTTAGCTCTACCCAGGAATAACGACGCGGACGTAGTAGTTGCCTATTCCCTTCGAGGTGCTTAATTTCGGTGAGTCCCTTTGCCTCTCACCATCCATCGGGGTGCTTGAACTTTTGGCAACGGGACAGTAAAAGTGATAAAACTGTCGAAAACCATTCCCGAATGCAGTTGGTTGACGACAGTCGATTTTGGATGTAGACATTACATATCATCGAGTCTCCACTGTCTACAATCCTCGACGCCATTCCGGCCGAGCGATAACCGCGTCTGTCCGTGCTTACAGTTTATTCATTAGGAAGGTTGATTGTGTTCATTTGATTTGGGTGTGTTCGTTGCTTTCGTTTGGGTTATTGTTGTTGGTCACGTACGTTTGAGTTGGTTTGGGTGTCGTTGTATTTCCTCATTACCTCACTTCATTACTTTTACAATGGAAATTCTATCTCAGCAACAGAAGATTGAAATGATTCTCATTTATGGAGAAAGTGGCAGGAATATCAATGATGCTCTCACGCTTTATGCTCAACGCTTTCCAGAAAGTGTTCCTTCACGCGCTTCTTTTTACCGAGTTGTCCGAAACTTCATCACTGACGGAAGTGTACAACCGAAAAAAAGGAAGCGTCAAGTAACAGTTACTGGAGTTGATGATGAAATTGCAATTTTAGCTGCAGTCACTCATGACCCTCATGTTAGTACTCGACAACTAAGCCGCGATTCCGGAATGTCTCTATCCAGTGTTTGAAAGGTATTAAAACGTAATAATTATCATCCGTATCATATTTCTCTGTATCAAGAACTTCATGGAAATGATTTACAGAACCGAATGACATTTTGTCAATGGGCGGTTCAGCAGATACAAGGAAACCCAAATTTCTTTTTTATAGTACTCTTCACAGATGAGTCATCTTACACAAACCATGGTAACGTTAATCGGCACAACATGCATTATTGGAGTGTAGAAAATCCACATTGGTTGCGTGAAGTTGAGCATCAGCGTCCATGGTCCGTGAACGTTTGGTGTGGAATAATTGGAGATCTACTTATCGGTCCGTATTTTATTGATGGAAATTTTAACGGTGAAAAATATCGTGACTTCTTAGAAAATCAACTTCCAATATTGCTGGAAGACCTAAGCTTGGACGTGCGACACAACATGTGGTTTCAACATGACGGTTGTCCAGCACATTATGCGGCAATCGCGAGGGAAGTACTCAATCGCGAATTCAATGGACGATGGATTCGTAGAGGAGGTCCAGTAAATTGGCCTGCCAGATCGCCAAATCTTACGGTGCCGGATTTCTATTTGTGGGGTTATCTAAAGAATCGCGTGTATCAATAAGTGCCCACAACTCGTGATAACATGATCGATCGCAAGGGGACTCAACGAAATCAAGCACCCCGATGGATGGAGAGAGGCAAGGGGACTCACCGAAATCAAGCACCCCGAAGGGAATAGACAACTACTACGTCCGCGTCGTTATTCCTGGGTAGCGCTAAAAGTAGTGTCAACAATTTCGTTTTTCGCAAGTGCAGCGCCATCTATCGCGAATCGAAAAAAATTTTCCGGATAAAACTTACGTATTTCGTAAAGAAGAATCTGAATCTGTGATAAAAAATTGGGGTTGCCATTTGAAATTACAAAGTTGCCCCCACCCCTGCCTCCTGTGGGGGTGGGGGTGGTGTAAATTTTAACAAATCTTTTTTCCCCCTCGAAAATAAAAAGTTCTTATTCCAGACATTTTTTCCGTAGGATGCGTATTTTTCTAGATATTTCGTTGTCTCAAGTTAAAAAAAACACCCTGTATATATATATATGCAGACTATGAAATCACAGCGACAGGTCGGCGAAACCCTCGTGTATCTTGTGGACACGAAGCAACCCAAGGATGACAGCTTTCTGCATCCATCTCGTAAGTGCCTTGGTATATTTTCGGCACACGGGTATGGCTTCAAGGTTACGAACCAGTGATAGTTTCGCACCTCCGAGAGCACCTATCACAAGGACAATTTCTTGCACCGAATATTTTGGGTACAGTCGTTGCAGCTCTCTCTTAAGGTCTCGTACCTCTCCTCTTTTTGTTTCTCCTTTGCAGTGATGTTCTATTCGGACGGAGCCGAGAATTCGATCACGAATATAGTTCGTTTCTCGAAGTCTCGGAGAACAATGTCAGGCCTCGAGTGCGCAACGGAGACTGCTGCCCGAAAATCGTAGTTCCAGAAAATCTGGCACTTCTCGTTTCGGACAATTGACTCTATATCCCTTGGAGCGTTCGTCAGGGCAGGGTCGCAACCAACACCGTAAGAGCGACAAAGGTGGTAATAAAGTACTCTTAGGGCCGCATTATGTCTATAGATATACGTTGTTCCTGCGTGGGTAGGACACCCCGATAGTATGTGTTCTAGGTACTCAACGTGTGCATGACATGCTCTGCACCTATCACTGGGAACTTCTTGACATAAAATGCGGGCGCGGTATGCTAAGGTGGAGATTACACCATCCTGGCATGCGAAAATGAAGCCCTCTGTACCTGAATTGAGCCCTGATGATTTGAGGAAAGCAAAAGTTTGCTCCTTTGACAAGGACTGCTTTTCTACATTCCTGTGAAAGTTTCCGTGCATATGCTTGTCGAGTAGCTCTTGGTGAAATTTTCTAACCTCTGCTTTCTTTACTTCGGCTTTTAGACGTGAAGTATCTAGATGGAGTAATGCACTTTCCTCACTTCTGATGTTGAAATTCAGGCCAAGGGCCTCGGCAGCTTGCTCCGCGGCTTTGTAAAGGAAGGCTCCTTCGCCAATCATCTCGTGGTTTCTGACCATCTTTAGGAGAGGATCTCTGCCATTCGCAACTATGTAAGCTGTACTTAAAACAATTCGGTTATGAAGACATTGGAGATTCAGAAGTCTGCGTCCGCCTTGACGGCGTGAAATGTATAATCGCGGAATTGACGAATTGAAATGCAAGCTTTTATGCATATGCATGATCTTACGCGTGGTGACATCAAGGGCCTTAAGCTCGTTCTTCGTCCATTGAACCACCCCAAACGAGTAGAGTAGAACCGTGACGGCAAGCATGTTAGTCGCAGATACCTTGTTCAATGCCGACAGATTGGAAGACCAAATCTGTCTAAGAAGATGCTTGTATCTGCTTCGGAGAGACTCCTTCACTGATGTTACGTCCTGAATGCGGCTTTGAGGAACGCCCAGGTATGTATACTCTCCAGTGTTAAGATGTCTAATACTTATATCTACAAGCTCAGGGTCCTTGGGAACGCCAGTAATCTTTCCTTTCTTCAAATGAATTTTGGCACACTTGTCCAAACCAAAGTCCATCCCAATCTCTCCTGTGTAGTTCTTGACGATATTTATAGCAGTTTGAAGTTTGCTTTTACCAGCGGCATAGATCTTCACGTCATCCATATAAAATACATGAGTTACCTTATGCTCACGCTGATTAGTGTCGCCACAGAGGTATCCAGGAGAATTTCGTAGTGCGAGAGATAGAGGCAGAAGTGTGATGCAAAAAAGCAAAGGGCTCATACTATCCCCTTGAAAGACGCCCCTCTGGAAGGTGACCTTGTTCGTCGTCAGACGATGATTCCTAGATGAGATGGTAAATCTAGTTTTCCAAAGAGGCATCAGTCTCTCTATACATCTCATTATGTGTGGATGTACCTTCAAGCTTTCCAACAGACAGATGATAAGTCTATGAGAGGTTGAATCGAAAGCTTTCCGGTAGTCAATCCAGGCCATTGACAGGACGCGCTGATGGGCGGCAGCGTCTTTACAGACACACCTGTCAATTAGCAGGTTCTCTCGACAGCCTGCTACACCTTTTTTCGAGCCTCGTTGTTCGTACATCTCTCGTCATACAGGCTCAATTCGTCGAACGATCCTGTTGTTTAGGACAGCTGTAAAGATCTTATACAGTGTGTTTAAACAAGTTATTAGCCTGTAATTCTCTGGTCTGGACAAGTTGCCTTTTTTCGGTAGGAGTATAGTGCGTCCTAACACCAGCCACTGTGGACTGGGCGTCTCCGACTTTAAATATGAGGTGAATATGCGGGCCAAATGTTGGTGCATAGAAGTAAACTTCTTCCACCAAAAGTTCTTAATACAATCTGGTCCAGCACCGGAAAAGTTCTTTGTGTCTCTAAGTGCTTTTTTCACCTCTTCGGCAGTGACTGATGGGCACTCCTCCTCAGATTTTATGAGGCTGTCGCAAAACTCCTTGAAGCGGATGATATTGTCAGTATCTTCTTCCAACTCTAGTGTTTTCGGGATCTTGTACACCTCTCTCCAAAAAGTCTCTACCTCCTTGGGCTTGGGTGGATTTTTTACAAAAACAGGGGGATCACTGAAGAGGCGTGATGGGTCAGCAAGAAACTGTTGATTCTCCCTGTTCCATCTCTCCCTCTTCTGTATCCTCCTCCTTGCGTCAGATAACAGCCTTATTTTGTCAACAATATGCTGCTTGATTGTCAGCAGCTTTGACTTGTTCAGTGTGTGATTCAAGGTCCTTAGTTCATGGGCGAACTTTCGAACCCTTTCCGTGAACGGTCTACCAGATGTTATGTAGTCAATCACACATTGAACACGGGACGCATTCTGTCTTGCCCATCCAATTTTCTTGTTCAGTTGATGCAAGCGTCTTCTGGTCTTCTGATCCATCCTCGGTTTCAGCCTTCGATTTGAATCAGCCAAAGCTCTCGCAGCACCATAGACTGAGCAATTGATGGTCCAGAGGTCGGACTCTTGCGAGATATCTCCACGAAGGGAGGCATCCATTTCAGCCAGATCTTGGGGCTTAAGAGGAACTTGCATGTTGATGTTCCTCCTTGTACTGAAATTGCGATCATCTTCCAGAAGGTGCCTGCTTTCTGCGGTTGGTCTTAATGTCGTTTCATCTTCGTCTGCAGCTTGTTCAAGCAGCGGTTGAGGAAGCGCTCCGCGTACATATCCATTTTTCCGGAGGTAGTCGGCTTGATTTCGCAAAGACTGATGCGAAACGTATTGAAGCTCTGGGTGTTTCTGGCACCACAGAGTATGCATACGCGCCATAAAGCCTCCGCGAACAGGGATAATACTGGCATCGTAGCAGTCTAGCACGTTATTCTTAAGTTGATCCGTCCACTGAATGTGGGCGTTTCGCCGGTTCGTCGTCGTGCTTCCATCTAAATTATTTTCAGCACCCCGAACTCTAGGATGATCGGCATTGTTTGCTGATCCATTGTCGGGTGCTCTGCGCGTTCGATCGTTTTGAACCGCATCTACAACATTTTGGTGGTTTGTTGGTTTCATTGTTGTTCCCACGAGCAGCTAGGGAAAGGTTTGTCAATCCTTGTAGAGCCCCGCGTGCAAGGATAAGGCTGATACTCTGAGACGTCATCCGGTATCCCAGAGTCACCGTTAAAGACACCTCACCCAGGTGCCATGCAGCTTTCGGCACGGTTCGCACACTTTCGCTTAGGGGTTATTCCTTCGGGACCATCCCTGGACAATTTTCCGCGACTGCTTATTAATTATTGTAACCATATTCAGCAGAAACCCTTGGTACGGGGACCCTCTATCCGCAACCCGAGGACGCGTTCGGTGGCTTTGTCATAAGCCCTTCGGTTCTATTCCGAGGGAATCGAAACCGAAACCGAATGGCGACCGTGACAGGACGATATATACAGCTGACAGGATATATATATATATGCGCGCGTGTGTGTGTGTGTTTAAAAACGTGCGTTAAACAACCACCACAGAGTCCCACTGGGAGCAACTGCCATCTAAAAATGACACCAGCTCCAAGTAGAACCGCGGAAAATCACACTTATTGCCACGTCTCACGACCGTGAAATGGGTGGCACGATGAAATTACGACGACAGGCCGGCGAAACCCTCGTGTTTCTTGAGGACACGAAGCGACCCGAGGATGACCAGCTTTCTGCATCTATCTCACAAGTGCCTTGGCAATTCTTGGGTCGCTTCCTGTCCTTAAAACACACGAGGGTTTCGCCGGCCTATCGTCGTCGTAATATATATGTGACGCGATCTGAAGAAAGAACCCTAAGCGGCCAAACGTACATTTTAGAGGAGAAGCAAGAGAAGTGGCGACGGGCCGATAGGACTCTCCTGAACGACAATGTTTAAACGCTCGTACTGAATAAATTATTAATGATGGAATTTTTTTAACTGTACCATCTTAAAGGGCAAGTTTGAATCTACGTAAAACATTAGAAATCAGAGAATCGATTTTTGTGTATACCAAGTATAAATAAAAACCACCCTTCAACCGTACCGAAAGCTGAATTGCATCTGGATGAGGTGTCTTAGACGATGACTCTGGGATACCGGGCGACCTCTCAGAGTATGAAGCTTTATCCTTGCATGCTGGCTCTACAAGGATAAACAAACCCTTTCCCTAGCTGCTCGTGGGGATAACAATGACACCACCAAACCACTGAACCACCAAAAAGTTGTAGATGCGGTTCGAAACGATCGAACGCGCCTAGAATCCGACAATGGGTCGGCAAACAGTGCACCAATAGCAAAGCTCTGCTGCACGCATGCGCAGAAGTGCACAGGATCACTTTTGGGAGCACTGGCGGGATTGCTAGCATGCCATCATTATCCCTGTTCGCGGAGGCTTTATAGCGCGTATGCACATTCCGTGGTGTAGAATCTTTACAGCTATCCTAAACGGCAGGATTGTTCGAAGAATTGGGCCTGTGTGGAGAGAGACGTACGAACAACATGGCTTGAAAAAAGGTGTAGCAGGCTGCCGAGAGAACCTGCTAATTGACAGGTGCGTCTGCAAAGACGCAGCAGTCTACAAGCGCTGCCTGTCGATGGCGCGGATTAACTACCGTAAAGATTTTGATACAAACTGTTATAGACTTGTCATCTATCGGTTAGAAAGCTTGAAGATTCGCCCACAAATAGTCCCTCTGGAAAACTAGATTTACTATCGCACGTGGAAATTATCTTTTTCATTACACTTTTTTTATTATTTCTCGCACTACGCAATTATCCTGGGTGCCTCTGCGGCGATAAAAATCATCGCGAGCATATGGTCACTTATATATTTTGTATGGATGACTTGAAGATATATGCTTCTAGTTCAAAGGAACTTCAGAGTGTTTTAAATGTCGTCCAGGGGTACAGATTGATCTGAAGCGAGGATAGATTACTGGAGTTCCCGAGGACCCTGAGCTTGAGGATGTAAATGTTATTAGAAGTTTTGACACTGGAGAGACCTGTACACACGTGGACGTGCCTTAGAGCTGTATTCTGTACGTAGCATCAGTAAAGGAGTCTTTTTCGAAGCAGATGAAACCCGATACAATCTGTCGGCGTTCAATAAGGTATCTGCGACCAACATGCTTGCCACCTCGGTTCTACTCTACTCGTTTCGGGTGGTGCCATAGGGCATAGACGAAGCACGAGCTTACGGTCCTCGATATCGCCACGCGTAAGATCTTGCATATGCAGAAGAGCTTACATATCAATTCGTTCGTTCCGCGAGTATACATCCTGCACGCCGCCATGTTGAGGCGGGTGCGGACTTCTGAATCTCCAATGTCTTCATAACCGAATTGTTCTGGGGTACAGCTTACATCTTTGCAAATGGAAGAGATCCTCTCCTAAAAATGTTCAGGAAACACGAGATGATTGAGAAAGGAGCGTTCCTTCACGAAGCCACGGGTCAGGCAGCCCAGACTCTATCCAAATTATTAGCTTCTAAATCCCAAATAAAGAAAGCAGAGGTTGAAAATTGCCGTCAACAGACAGTTTCATTTCGCGTGCCAGAACAGCGTAATTTCACCTTAGTATATCCTTACTGCATTTTACGTTAAGAAGTTCCCAGCGATAGATACGAAGCGTGTCATGCATGCACTGAGTACCTAGGACAAATGCTATCCAATCGTTCCACTCACGCGGAAACGATGTATCTCTACAGACATAATGCGGCCCTGAGATTACTTCACTACAATTTTTGTCACTCTGCTGGTGTTGGCTAGTGTTGCCAGATGACTGAGGCTCATTTTCCCTAGATTTGGTCCTATAACCAACTGAAAAATTAAAAATTCCCCAGATTTTGTCTTATTTCCCACTAAAAAAAATGTTCCCCTTAAAAAAAAAAAATGTATTTTGACAGTGAAATTAAATTACGTACACGAGTAACTTCTATCTATTCAAATTAAGAACACAATTCTGGTGTCATGCAAAGATTTTATCATTCAATTAAATAGCTTCTGCAAATTGAAATCAATGTCCAAATACACTGATGGTGAAATAGAATATTGCGTGACGAGGGTCGAGAGGCAAATATTTCACGAGCGTGAAGTTAGCTGCGCGAGCGGAGCGAGGGCAGGTATCACACGAGTGAAATCGTTGCCTCGGCCTGAGTCATGCATACAATTTTTCAGCATATCGTCAATCGAAAAGTCGACTTGAGATGCCTGTAGAGCGGGTGGACAATCGAATTTTCTTCCGGTGTTTTACCCCGCCATTTATATTGATCTGTCACTTTCTTCCCTAGAGTAGAAAATTCGATTTTCGACCCACTCCACAGCATCGAAAGTCGAATTTTTAATTAAGGTATGATGAAAAATTATTTTTTTTCTGTTTCATTTAAAAAATAAACTTTTGTCCCATGCAATGGGTATTATTGCTTGGCTCTCAGTCTGGGGAAATCTTATATTTCTACACTTTCAAAAAAGATACCTTCATTCGAATTCAAAACGTTAGACGTAATTTCCACAAAGTTTCTTCTTCTTCTTTTGCTTCTGGATAGACATACAAAAACAGTCAGGAGTTCGTCGTGCACGTGAATGGCTTACCGAAGAAGACATTAGAGTAGGGACTATCGAGTGTCCAATCACGACCTACGAATTCGTATGCATTTAGTCCGTAGAAATGATTGGCTGAAGACGTACTAACTCTGCATAGCTACCAATAAAAAACGCAGAACGGCACGCACAGACCAATAAGAATTGAGGATTCATTCTATCGTAGAATCTAATTGCGGGATTGGCGAATCACTCGTCTCTTTTATAAGTAGAATTATAAAATATTTTGAGGATTAATGAAAAGAAGCAAAAACCCCTGAAGCAAAAAAACCACTGAGTTGTCCCACTGAGGAATTTTTCCAGCTGAAATCCCCACTGAAGGCCCAAAAAACCCCTAAATCTAGTGGGAAATGCCCTGATCTGGCAACAAAGGTGTTGGCCGCGCCCCAGCTCTGCCGAACGCTCCGAGAGAGATAGAGTAAATTGTCCGAACCAAGAAATGCCAAATTTTCTGGAACTACGATTTGCGGGCAGCAGTCTCCATTGCGCACTCGAGGCCTGACATTGTTCTCCAAGACTTCGAGAAACAAAATATATTCGTGATCGAATTTTCGGCTCCGTCCGAATACAACATCACTGCAAAGGAGAAAGAAAAGAAGGAGAGGTATCAATACCTTAAAAGAGATCTGCAACGACTGTACCCAAAATATTCGGTTCAAATAATTGTCCTTGTGATAGGTGCTCTTGGAGGTGCGAAACTATCACTGGTTCGTAATCTCAAAGCCATACACGAGTGACAAACAAATGTCGAGGCATGTACAGGCATGTAGTTTTGATTTCGTCATGCCCTGTGGCCACGACAGGGCACGAGCAATTACTCGCACAGTAATATCAGAATATGAATTTTAGGAATGACTGAATTTCATTTTTAGTTCAAATTAAGTAAGTCAATTAATTTTAACCATAAATTGAGCTTAAATACCATGTCTCTGTCTGAAATATGAAGTAATACAAAGAACAACTGATAGGTATGTTAAATTTCGAACTCGATTTCGAATGATTTTCAGTCTTGCGATCTGAAATTCATTTGCGCTAGCAGAAATGTGTGCGCGAACACTTAGAAAAAATGTCGATTGAAGGGTGGATCTCTGCAATTTGGATAGTGTATATATAAGTATTTAATTGTTGATATCTAGAAATTATGAAAAGCCAGTGTTAATCGATGCCTGCTTAAATCTATGTGTTGGACATGCGAGTCATTTGTGAAAAGTTTTTCATGAGTTGAAACTGAGACAAATTCCAAGGAATACATTGTCATGGAGATGAAGAAAAGTTTAAGTTCTTACGGGAAATAAAATGCCTTACCTTATTTTGATCATTTTAATCGTATTTTATATATAGGATATTTTATAATCTCCAAAAGTATTAAGTGAAGGTTTGACGGGATGTCAACCATATTTGTGTCTTAAATCAACCTACAAATTTCATTTTACGTGCATAAAGCGGTTGACTTTCAACCAAGCGAGTAACTGGAAGTCATATTTCAATCATCAGTTGACTTTGAACCGGTGAATGATCCTTTTCGTTACATCTGAAAGTCAACCTACTTTTTTTTACTGATATTCAGATTCTTGTATTACTGTGTTCCAGTGGGATCCTGCGGAGTTTGTTTAACCCTTTTTTTAAATTATATATATATATATATATATATATATATATATATTGGAAAAAGTCAATAAAATCCTAATTTTGGATCCTGGTTGTTGATAATTTTACACCAGTATACACAAATATATAAATGATAACGACAAGCGAGCACGATGCAAATAAATTTATTACGGTGGATCGGTAATTAGCCTCCTTTACACGAGGACAGCAACGCAGAGAGAACGAGAGTTGATTAAGAACCTTTTCGGCATTTAGTCTTGTCTTCCGGATGTGTCCTTTGATTCGATCTTCTCGACCAGATTGGCAGCAAAAGAGAGCTTTGAAGTCGTTGATTAAAAAAATGTCAAGAACTCCCAGGACTAAGAACGGGTGTGGGTGTCATTGATCAGTGATAAGAAGTCGAGGACGATCATTAAGGATGTTTACTCGACGTTTTAAAAACGGCCTCTTCTGACGCACCCTTATAAATGGAGAAATTTTAGCAGATTTTTCATAAAAAAAGAAAAATTAAATGAGTCAGTGAACAATGTTCGGGTAATGGTCATAAAAGTTAATTTTAAAAAATCTATTTGAAATAAAGATGGACTAATTTTTAGAGAGTAAATTCAGTATCTTTAAAAACAACAGTAGATAATGATAACAATAATTGGTAGGTTTGTTTGAATCGAAGAACAACATTTCTTTGAATTCGTGTAATTAAAAAAAAATGTTTTTCTTAAACTAAAAAAAGGTTTATTTGATTTTCAGAAATGGAAAATATTTACCTTATTGATTGAAACGAATAATGTTGTTAGTACAACTTCTTTTCCTTGAACAATACAATGGTCGTTTATTGAATAATTCATTTGTTTCAAATCTGTCTATTTGAATTCATAAAAATATATATTTGGTTAAAAAAAATATATGCAACACACAGATGTGCTATAAAGGACCGCGAGGCGTATTGAGGCGCTGTTGGCAGGGCCCGGTTCCCTGCGGTACTAACCTGAAATCTAAATTAATTAATTCTTGGGTTGCTTTGATATATATATATATATATATATATATCTATATATATATATATATATAATAAGATAGTTTATAAGGGTGCGTCAGAAGAGGCCGTTTTTAAAACGTCGAGTACAAACTATCTAATCAAAATAAGACACACGAGGGTTTCGCCGGCCTGTCGTTGTGATTTCGTCGTGCCCTGTGACCACCCACCTCACGGTTGTGAGACGTCACAATAGGTATGCGATTTACGGCGGTTCTGCTGGGGGCTATTGACATTTTTTAGATGGCAGTTGCTTTCAGTGGGATCCTGCGG
>CAKNXH010032790.1:0-11913 GCA_932178445.1 Andricus quercusramuli | reverse complement strand
CACACGTTAAGCGTAAAAGCACTGGTTCGTGGCACTAGCGCCTTCGCCTTGCTGGTTCCCTAACTAAGCCTTCCCCTGCCGTCTCGCTCCCCTTAGCGTGCTTCAAGCTGCCCATTGCATTGTCGCCTCTATACCTATCTTCCCTCTACGGTGATAGTGGTGCTGCGACGAATCCTCGGCGGTGAGATTTGAATCGCACCAGGGGCTCTATTCTCAAGTTCGTTTGAAACTTTCCGTATACGTGAAGTTTCGAATGGTAACTGACGTATACGAGTAGGAAGTCGTATTCTCGAGCACTCTTCGAATTTGCGATTCGAGTTATTCGTATACAAATGTACTGAACAGCGTTGCCAAGTTTAACTTAGTCAAAATTCTAGTGCTTTACTAGTGACAAACAATTTGAGCAAATGAAATCATGTGTAGAGTCGTGTATGAAATGCGCCAAAATGTGTATTATTTAAAAATTGAATGCTTTCGCTGTCAGCACATGGTGCCGGGTGAAATTATGTTGAAGGTATGTTTATTTCTATTTTCAGCTCTAGTTTTAGAATAATATTAAATATTTGCGCAATAGATATGATGTCTTATTGGCTCATATTTCTGTGCAATATTATATTAGTGAGGAAAAATATCGCGTTAAGTGCAATTGAGATTAGGTAGTCAAATAAAATTGTAGATTTTTTCTGCATTTTTTTGTAGGTAAATTAATTTAAATTGGAAAAAAAAGTCGATGGTTAAAGAAAATTTGATTGATCGCGGTGTGTCTCGACTGACTTCAACCCAAAAGGGCTTTCATATGCCGGCTTTCTTCTGAATATACTTTTGGGATGCCCCACGATATAATTCATTATTTTTTAACCTCGATACGATACAAATTTTCAAAGAATTTCAATACAAATTAGTATATGGGGCATAATTTCCGAAGTGTACCCACCTCAAAAATGAAAGTTGTCCGATCGGGCTAAAAATTGGCCTAATTGTAGTCCTATTGGATAGTACTCCTCACGCCAAAAATTAATTTATTTTGATGATTATTTATCAAAGTGGAGGGGGTACAATTTATGGGGTTTTCAAGCAAAGCCTTACATTCAAACGTTTGTAATTTTTGTCCTGTTGCCTGAAATAAAATTTCACCTTGAATATTTTCGATAGATTTTTTCACAAACTTTCTGGTGGTGATAACGATTTTCGAAAAAAGTCCAAATTTGACCCGAATTTTTGGAAATCAAAAATAAATTTGACTTTTTTTTCAAATTTCGGCACTTTTTTTTCCTTCAAAATAGTTTTAAAAGAAAGCTGAGATTTTTTCCTATGAGACCTCCAATTTTCAGAGTGGCAAATTCATTCTTCTTTGAGTAATAGAACGATACGTAAACAAGATGCCGTGATAGGGTGAGTGGCGCGCGATTTCCCCTAGTGCGCTCACGCCGAGGATCTTCGTGCAACGCTTTAGTGCCAGTTTTTCAACTCGAGTAATATTATATGCTACTAGAATAACTGCTCTCTGCATTGCCAGGATGAATTAACAAGGCCTAAAAAAATTAATTATTCATAAAATTGTATTTCTGGAAATATCGTCTTTGGTCATTCTTATCTAAAATTCTCTGCGAATTTGAAAAAAAAATACTTTTTGCACGATGCCCTCTGAAAAAGTGATTAAAATTTGGAAGAGTAGAATGCAGCGCAATCATTCCACTGGAATAACGACCAAGCTACAATATTCACTGTCGTAATTTATCATAAAAAAGATGGAGAGCTCAAGCACGTAAGTATCGCAATCATCATATCTGATAACTTAGCTCATGACACGGTGGCTGTTCACGAGTATCAAAAGATAATAGTAGATTACTTGAAAACTCATTTCAGGCCAAAGAAAATCTACTATTTCAATGATGGTGCAGGGCAACATTTCAAAAATAAGAGTAGCTTTGTTAATCTCCAAACCCATGAAGAAGATTTTGGTATCCAAGCTGAATGGCACTTCCATGGTACATCTCATGGGCAAAGAGTAACTGTAAGGAAACCGAAATTTTGTTCAGCAGCAAAGAAAATCATGCCTTAGCCACCGAGTTACTGAAAGCCAGATTGGACAAAGCTGTCACGATACCAGGTACATTACAGTACCACGCTTTCATTCCCACTCAAGATGGAAAACTTCAACTTAGGAAGTTTTCTTCCTCTGAGAAATACGACATCTTCTCGAATGGCAATAAACAGAAACCGCAAAAGAGGCCTGCAAAGAAAACAACTGTCGAAACTATCCCAAAAAAATCGAACAGAAAGACCCATAATATTACCATATAAATTTACTTAACTTTAAAAAGTGGCTCCTAAGCGTTGCACAAAGATCCTCGGCTTGAGCGCACTAGGGGATATAGCGCGACACGCCCTATCACGGCATCTTGTTTACGTATCGTTCTATTACTCAAAGACGAATTAATTTGTCACTCTGAAAATTGGAGGTCTCATAGGAAAAAATCTCAGCTTTCTTTTAAAGCTATTTTGAAGAGAAAAAAAAGTGCCGAGATTTGAAAAAAAGTCGAATTTATTTTTGATTTTCAAAAATTCGGGTCAAATTTTGACTTTTTTGAAAATAGTTATCACCACCAGAAAGTTTGTGAAAAAATCTATCTAAAATATTCCAGGTGAAATTTTGCTTCAGGCAACAGGACAAAAGTTACAAACGTTTGAAAGTAAGGCTTTGCTTGATAACCCCGTAAATTGTACCCCCTCCACTTTGATAAATAATCATCAAAATAAATTAATTTTTGGTGTGAGGAGTACTATCTAATAGGACTACAATTAGGCCAATTTTTAGCCCGATCGGACAACTTTCATTTTTGAGGTGGGTACACTTCAGAAATTATGCCCCATATGTGTATGAAAAAAAGTAAAATATTCCCAAGTGTCGCAACCTTCAAACCAACAATTAAACAATACATAATCCACTTACTGTATCAAATTTGTAAAAAAACATTTTTTTTTTATCACTCTCGATCTGTCACATTCTATACCGCGCGCCTCACAAATCATACAACTTAATCACTGCGCATGATCAAACTCTTAATTCGTATACGAATATAAGTTTCGAGTGGCATATACCCACTCGTTGCATTTCGTACGAAACTTTACGTATACGAACCGCCAGTGAGTGTTCGAGAATAGGGTTCATTGCAAGTAATTCGAAAGTCGGAAGATTCGTATACGAAAAAAACCTCGAGAATAGAGCCCCAGGTACAGGATTTGGAATGCGGGACTCACATCCACACTCCACCCCCGGTGCATAACCATCGTCTGTGCCTGTGCGACTTCAACCCGCCTTGCATTCTTGCAGTTCATACCGCTGGTCTTTGATGTTGGTTGCCCTGCAAGAAATGTCGGATTAAAAAGTATTACTTCGCATTCAGGGGATTTTGTCTGGAATTCCGCTTTTCGACAAGTTTGCATTGGCGTACAATCCAAAACCATCGAATGCGATACTTCGTATATAATGTTTAAATATTGAATGCGATAAAATGCGAAAAAAAATTAAAAATAAATCAATCCTGTTCAATGCGAGGATTCGCATTGGTTTACATTTTTCAACTTCGTAAGGCGATTTGAATACTTTTCATAGTGGAACGGCTGATTAAAGTATATTTTAATGTTTGATAATTAATTTAGTTAATTCAGTAATGTAAGAAAAAAATAAATAATTAAATACTTAATTTTTTACCTTTTAAAAAATATGTTTCTGTTTCTTTGAAAAGTGAAAGACTTATAACATAATGTATACAATTTAGTACAGTTAAAGACATATTTTTGTCTAGAATTAATGTGCAATTGGTCATTAATAAGTACTAAAGAATGAAAGTGTGCTAAGGAAATAAAGTAGTATCTGAATAACGTAAGAGGAAAATTAAGAAGCTTATTGTAGGTGAAATAAATAATGGTATCATTATATATAAATATAATAATATAAATAATGGCTGAGTGAAAATGGTGCAAATAATGGAATCGCTTGAGCTCTTGGAAACCAAATTTATGATTTGATAACTTTTTCCAAAATGCGTGCTTATGACTCAATGAAAAAAAACAGCTTTGGCACATTTGAAAAAATATTTGAATTGAGCAAAATATTTATTTTTATTACTTCCAGTAAGAAAAACAGTAAGGTAAATGTCCTAGTTATCCTGACCTTAGCCTCAGCAGTAATCGTGATGACAATTTTCCTACTTTTTATTTAATTTCAGTGAATGTAACTTCTGTTTGCTACTATAAAATGCTAAAGATAAACGGTAATAAACGGGGATAAAATTCATTATATGTTACTTTTAACATATTTTTTAACAATTTATTCAAATTATAAACTAGTTTCACGGTCATTAAGACCGTCATGATTACTGGGACATTTACCTTGCTTATAAAAATCTTCCACCATTTTTGAAACAATAGGAGAGCTATTTTGAATAATCAAATAAAAAAAAAGAAAACAGAAGATATTAATCGATTTCAAAAAATTTGTCTTCTGCACTTTTTTGGATGCCAACTCACATTTAATTAGGTTTAACAGTTTCACCCCGCCCTAACGTAAATTGGCACAATTACATATCGCTTATTGCAGTTCAATGACCATTTTTTCATCGAACCTCGGAAATAATACTCCTGTAGGATACCTCTGTGACTTTGACAATAGCGCGAACTATTGGGTATCTGGAAGTTATTTGGGCAATGTTTATGAACAAAAGCAGTGAGTATCAATTCATTTCGATCAAAAATATTAATCTTTGGTTTCAAATTAATGTTTTACTATAAGATTTTTCGTTAATATTGAATTGAAATTCTAATTCCTTTCCAATAGTTCCAAATTGGTGGCGCTGTCGTAGCTACCGAACAGGCGTATAACCGTAGCACAATCGGCTTTTGAAGTTACTTCCCATTTGTGAGAAATTTCGTGGAAACAAACTTAATACAAAAATTCCTTTCAACTCTCTCATGTTAATGTAATCAACTAAGCCAGGCAGAAGAAATGCTGTGATTTGGCATCCGAAAGGAGAACAAAAAATAATTCTTCAAAAACAAAGTTTTTTGCTTATTTTCGAAAAATTGTAGCTTGCTCAAAAAACTTCGTACACATTATTAAGTTTTTCTAGTTGTTCATCACAAAAAAATTTACTTAGAACAACTGCGCCATAATGTTTTTGCCCGTAAAAAGTTATTTTAATTTCAAAATTTGAAAAACCAGATAGAAAACATTAAAATTATTGCGACTCAAGCAAAAATAATTTTGGTTTAAATTTTCTTGAAAGTGTATACCTATATCTTAGACAGTTTCATGAAATCCAGCCGTTTCATGAAAGGACTAATGTTCTATTGAGCACATATAGTGTTTTAACGTTCAATAAATACCACTTTTAATAATCATCACTTAACCCTAGGCTTTCATTGTTTTAAAAATATTAATTTTGTTTAACATAACTATTGTCAGAAAATTGCGACAAAATTTTACAGAACAAAAATGTTGTCTTGTTTCAAATAAATTTTTTTTCACACGCAAGAATGTTGTAGTTTTAATCCAAAAAATATTTTCAGTCACTAAATTCTTTTTGCTTAGAATAAATTGTCTTTCGCGTTTTAAACATGAATAAATTAAAATTTTACGTTTCAATAGTGCATATTTTGTATGGATAACATAAGTTCTATTTAAGAAGTAACAATTTTTCAAAATATATTTAGCCTTAAAATGGACAATCGGAAAATTACTCCAATATCAATAATTTGCGAATAACTCATCGAATATGAGGTATGTTATACAACGGAATAATGTGAACTATTATTCTGTTAAACATTTCACTTAAGAATTTTATTATAAAAATTCATTTATAAGTATTTTGTGGACATGGTATGCTATAATTCTGAGAAAAAATGAATTTTTTGAATCTCACATCACGCCATGTCCAAAACCAATTTTCTGCATCAGCTAAAATACATTCATAATAGTATTAAAAGTTGCACTAATATGTTCTTGATTATGCATTATTTTTTACTGATTGACTTATTTCGACACTTCACAACGTTTTTGTAGAGTATGTTATGGTTAAACTTTGAACCTCACATTCTCAGTTTGGTAGTTGAGGGACATGGTGTACTATAACTTTAGGGCAGGGCAGTCTTTACAATAGGGCCGTCAGCGCCGCGGCGCGGGGCCCCCACATCCGGGGGTCTCCCAACAAAACACTATAAAATGCACAAACTTCTGCATGGCCGATGACCTTTTTTTTTTAGAAGTCAGCGAGGAATAAAATTTCTTGAGTCGGCAAAAGGGCCCCCACATTTTAACCGACCCAGGGCCCCCGCAACCCTAAAGACGGCCCTGCTTTAGGGTGACGATATATTCGCAGTATTATTTATTATATAGATAAACGTTTATTTTTCAGCCTGCTGGCCTTAAGAAATTGACTTGCTTACACTTCCATTTTTTACAGAATCTTCTTAAAACTAACACCTGAAAACTAACATCCATCCATACCTTATCGCTAAGACCGCACGCTCTTATCGCCTTGCCTTCCTCGTTCCGCCTCGCCTCGCTCGCATGTCCCTACTTTCTCGCATTGCCTCGCATTGCCAGACTCTGCTTTCGCAGCTAATACCTAATACTTATCTACTATTTACAATATTTACATATTTATCCATCTGCAGTCCATTCGCTCTACAGTACCTTCCCCTCTCAACCTACATCCTCCCACCTCCTCTCCTGTTCTCTTTCTCCCACCAACACTCCCTAACCAGCCTACTTCCCCCACTTCCAAACATGTCTCCTCATATTTACATTCCCGACTTTCCGCTAGAATCCCTACACTCGTTCTCCCCGTCACCCTTCTGGCAATATAATTTGGCCTGTTTCTTGCCAACCACAGAGTCCACTTTACTCTCCTGCGTTCTATTTACCTCTTCACTTTCCTTCCACCCCACATCTCTGCTCCATACAATAGCACACTCATCACTGGTGAGTCAAACAATTTCATTCTCCTTCCAAACTCATCTGCGAATAACTTTTTTCCCAACCCTCACACCTGCCTAATCACCACATTTGCGCTCCTCACTCTTTTATGTGACCATCCACTCCCCCATTCCTCCGAAACACGAAGCCCAAGTACACAAACTCTTTTACCTCCTGCACCGCCTTTCCCTTCCACTTCCACTCCCCTCCATTATCCCTCCTCCCTCCTTTTCTGAACACAATAACCTTGGACTCTTCTGCATTCAGCTCTAACTCCTTCTTATCCAGGTAGCTTCTTAACCTCTGCATCATCTCCTTTGCGGCATACGCTAGTGACGAAATTATAACACCTCATATCCTGACTCCTCCTACCACTCCGGCCTTCAGCTTACTTACCATATCCGCATCTAAAATCGCAAAAAGCGTTCGGCTAAGCAGGCACCCTTGTCTTAACCCTCTATCCATCCAGAATCCCTCCTAAAATCCCCTCCCCTCCTCTTACCTTATCTTTGGTCTCTTCACATATCCCCCTCACCCTTTCGATCAGGCCTATCTCCGATCCCCTATCCTCTATCGCCTCCCACAACCTCCCCCTATCCACCAAAGGAAACGCGCCTTTGATATCCACAAAAAACGCGTACACTCTCGTCCCCTTCTGCGTTAATTCCCTATCCACCACGTGCTGCAGAACATAGATATTGTTGATAGTACATCTACCCGCCCTAAAGCCTGCCTGCGTCTCCGGCAATATTCCTTTCCCCTCGACATCCTTCCGCAGTCTCTCCGCCACCACCATCGCGTATACTTTATACGCCGTATCCATTAGCGTAACCCCTCTATAATTTGCCTTCTATCCCTATCTCTGTTCTTACACAGTCCCTGCTGCTTTGGACCTTCTTAACTTCCTTATGTGCGTCTCTATCTCCTCGTCATTCAACTCCTTCATCTCTGCCTCCCCCGTTTTTCTACTCCCATCATCCCTCTTCCTTGAACCGGAGCTCTAAAATGATTCTTTTAAAAACTCCCTCGACTCCTCACTCCCTATCTTCTCGCTAACCCCCACACTACGCTCCCTAAGCCTATTTATTATCTTCCAGACGTCTCTCTCTGTCTTAACATTTCCTAACTCCTCTTCCAGATCTTTCTCCTTTTTCTGTTCTTTCTTCTTACACATCAATCTAAACTCCTTCCTCATTCCTACGTACTCCTCCCTCCTCGCAATTACCCTTTTTTCGCTTCTTGTACTTCCTCTTCACCTTCTTTTTCATCTTTTTGCATTCCGTATACCACCACGGCTGCACCATTCCTTTCCTCTTCTTTCTAAATACCTTCTTTTGCACACAAACTTTCAGCTTCTCTTTCAGATCCTCCCATATCTCTTCCACCAACTCCCCTTCAAAGCGTACATTTCATAACTGCTCCTGATACTTCTCTATCGCCTCCCTTGTCCAGGTCACCCTCTCCTCTATTGAGACTTCTTCCCCACCTTATCTTCCGCCACCCTCCTCTCTTATCCACAGACTTAATGGATGATGGTCTGATTCCACCCTACCCTCTACTGCGAATTTGTCCGCCCCTCCCATCCTTGCATATTCATGACCACATGGTCTATCACTGATACCCCCACCTTACTTACATATGGCCCCCTTCCCTTCCCATCCTCGCATTAAAATCCCCACCCATTACCACCATACCCTCCTCTCTTTCGCCTAGCAAATCTTCCACCCTTTCTTTAATTCTTTCCATCCCATTTTTATTGTACACTGTCACAAACTTACTCGCTACCCCTCCTATTTTCACTTCCCTCATTTGCACTCCCTCCCCTTCTTTCTCTCCATGAACTTCTTCCTCTAATCCGTCTCTAGCCCCCGTTATAATGCACCCACTAGCCCTTCCTTTCTTCTTCACTCTGACTCTCCACCTATACCCCCTTGGCAGCTTTGGCTCTATTCTATCCTATTTCTTTCTTTCTATCCACGTCTCTACCAGTCCCACAACATAAAATTCTTGGATATACCTCCAGAACTCCTCATACATACTGAAGAAATATATTCATGTAATATGTACATATGTGACGTGCGCCGAAGAAAGGGGGCTTACTCTAAAAGAATCGAAATCGAGGTTTTTACACCTTTCGGTAGTTTCTGAGTTTCTCTTTTTTAGAAAACCATCGAAAAAAATGTTCAAGCTTTACAATTGCTAATAACTGAGTTGTTAGGTACCCGAAAAATCAGGCTTTCGCTCGAGAGCTCAAAATCTCGTGAAACACCTCCCACCACTCACCACTACATCTCCGCGTCTCATCTATATCCGTGCGTGAGCCGCGTCTACGACCTATCTCTTTCCTGGTAAGAATGTAGTGGTGGAAAGGGAAGATTTTGTTAGTCTTCCCTCTCTCCTAAAAGTTGCTTCTATCCGGTCGACTTTGACCGCTCGCCTTGAAAAATCTCATTTTTTAGAGTAAGCCCCCTTACTTCGGCGCACGTCACATATATTTCACCAAATAAAATGTATATGAGACCGTCGCGAAGAAAGGGACCTAATGCGACAAAGCTGAATTTTACAGGACGAGCGATAAGTAAGTGGTGGATAAGTGGTGGGGCTGGCTTTCGCAGGCCTCTAGTTCGGTCTCCGCCTGCACTTATTATGCCCATGTTTGTAGCTTAATAACAAGAAAAGTAATTAACTTGAAATATTTCTGATTAATTGAAATGAAAGAGTAACTCAGAAACTATCGATTGGCGTAAGAAAATGAAAATCGCTTTTTCCGCATTGGGTCCCTTTCTTCGCGGACGGTCACATATATATTTCAAAAGAACTTTGATTTTGGTATACTATTTAGTATGCGTCATTTCTAGACCGACCTAGGCGTTATTTCCTAGATGCGGATTAGACGTTCCCAAATCTACAGTACAAGATCCCTAAACGCGCACTAGACGTTCCTAGATTCACACTAGACGATCCCTAGATGGCCACTAGAGGTTCCATTGAAGCACACTAGACGCTCCCTAGATGCGTACTAGACACGTGCTAAACGAACTCGGCACAGGTATTTTACAGCTTTACTGCTAACCCAATAAAAAAGGTACAGAGGACGGCGAACCTTTTGAGACTAGGAATCGTGTAGTATAATCTAGACAGGGGACAATTCTAGATGATGCGTTCCTAGACGATCTCATATAGAAATCGTCTAGATTTTCGGTAGGGGCAGCTATTTCTCCTACCGGATTACAAATATTATGTACAGTATTTCAATGTTCTTGTTTTTCGAAAAAGGTATCTGGCTAAATTATTGTGTTAATTGGGTACCCTAGTAGCACGGAACGTTCCGGGAACGTCCCGAGGGCACCTTTGAAACATTCCAGTGGCACGTTCCCGGAGCGTTTAAAATGTCCGCCCCTTCACTCTAAAAACATACTATTAACTATCAAAAGATTCCTTTCACTATTAAAGGATTTTCTATTCAAAAGTGGCATGAGAGGAAATCCTTTGATAGTTAAAGGATTGTCGTTTCAAATGCTATCCTACAACTATGAAAGGATTTTCTTTGATCTTGAAGTGAAATCTATTGTCGAACAAGAGAAAGAATAATTTAAACGTTAAAAGAAAACTTATTGCATGATATTACGTGCAAGAAATGTACAAAAGCCGAACTTTGGCGAATGTAAATATAAAATCAATGTTATTATAAAATCGGTATAAAATCGACGCTTTAAAAAATCATTTCACAAAGAACGTCTTACGAACTTTTGATTGACAAAAGCATTTAAAAAAATTTATACTTCGATTGTCAAAAGCGTAAAAGTCAATATAAAGTGAGGTTATGCGGATCAAAAACTGTTCTTTCAGTACACGTACCTTCCAAAGTTTTCGCGTCACAATCTGGGATCGTAATTTTTTGAAGAAATTCATTTTCCACCTCATTTCGCACGTTTTTTTACTCACTTTATCAATTAATTAATAAATCATGCAGTGGAAAAATTCACTTATGCGCAGGCGCATTTTCTCTACTAGCCAATAGATGAAATCCTTTAATAGTTAGACGAATTCTTCTCAAAGTCAAAAGAAATCGTTCATCAGTAAAACTACTTCTGTTTTGCATTTAATAGACAAGTCTTTGAACAGTGAAACGATTCTATTGATGGACAAAAGAAATCTGCTTAATTTCAAAGGATGCATTCTGAAAGTAATGTAATTTTACTGTTAATATACTTTTTCTTAGAGTGTTGGGAACGTTCTAGGAACGTTCTACTGGTACCTGAGGGGAACCTCCCATTATTGTTATTTTTAACAAACATTATCTCGTAAACCGTAAGAGATAGGTAAGAATAGATGTCATTTTTGATTGTATCATAAACTGACATCGATTTTGACCTATCACTTACGGTTCACGCGTTATTTATTGATAATAATGCATGGCCGCAGCTAAGGGGGGGGGGGGCATTGTGGGGCAATGCCCTACCTTAAAATACCAATGCCCTACCTTAAAAAATACAATTGTCCAGATCAGATCAAGTACAATTTTTACTTCCGCCCTACCTTCAACCACCGATGTCCTACCTTTAACCACCGATGCCCTACCTTTAACCACCGATGCCCTACCTTTAACCACCGATGCCCTACCTTAAGTTCAATTCTAGCTACGGCCCTGTAATAATGACAGTAGCGACAGTTGAAGTTTGGAACGTTCCTGGAACGTTCCCAAGCGGCGGACATTTTACACGTTCCGTGCTATTAGGGTAAGTAATATTATATACATATTTTTAAAGAGACGTTTGTTTTTCTCATACCAATTTATATTAATTATACTGAAACAAAATTTTTAAAGCTAAAAACTTCAAATAATGTCGAAATTTCTTGATAAAAAATTTAAAATATTGTGCCTCATGTAAACGAATTATTGCTAACGAAAGCAGGAGCTCTCGGGCGTTACA
>CAKNXH010032789.1:0-12341 GCA_932178445.1 Andricus quercusramuli | reverse complement strand
TAGGTGTATTTTACCGCGGTTCTACTGGGGGCCATTGACATTTTTTCCAGATGGCAGTTGCTCTTAGTGGTACCCTGCGGTGGTTGTTTAACTTTTTTTTAATTATATATATAATGTAGAATCTTCCAGAACTTTTTGCATCATATGATGCAATATCTGGCAACATTTCGCAAGTCTCTAGAAATTTGTTGGAGGGGTAAGCGTCTAAGAAAGGAGCTATTTCCACTTGAGCTCCTCAGTCACAAATAAACCTCCATGCGAACAATTTCAACTAAGGTAATAACAGACTTGTAGTTTCCAACATACTCATCTAGTGTTGTGTATTGAAGTGTTTTTTCAGTGAACATTTTCATAATATTCCAAAAAAATGGATTCATTGGATTGCAAGAAGGTTGTCCAGATTTATGATGATGCTCATGACATTTTGCACGAAAATGTAACAGCTTCGGAGATCTTATACTGGAAGCATCAATGCACCCAGGATATTCGAAGGTGCAATAAAATTTTGCGCCAGGGGAACCAAAATTTATCTTTGGGCGAAAAAAATGAACTACAAGCAACTATTGGTCTACTGACATCCAAGAATAGATTATTCACAAAGCTACAGAAGAGTGGAACTAGTGTGAACGAAGGTTTGGACAGGAAAGGAGACAGGATCAGATGGCAGGATCTGGAGTCTGCATTTAAGAGTCGAATGAGAACAGGTTTGGTTGTGAATTTAACCCACAAAGATTTAGATACTTTTCTCGAAGATTCAAAAACAATGATAACTTGTAGATTTAAAAAACGCTTTGGAAAGTTTCGTGGGGGGTTTAAAAATCAATGTTATCCTGGCTGAAAAATTCAGTGCTATAGAAGAGGGTGAAGAAATTGAAGCGATTAAATTTTTTAATGCTAAAAACGAACTTATTTTACAATCAACTGAAATAAATGAATGGTTTGAAAGTAAAGTCAGAAAGCAACTTTTGAATAAAGTAGAGGATTTCCAGCAAACAAAATCTGGATGGAAATTGAAAGAAATTATAAATTTAAATGTAAACATAAATGAATATGCACCTTTCACAGTAGGCTCATCAACTTTTATGAGTTTACCTAAATTTATCAGAGACAAAAAAGCAGTCGTAAATGTTGAGAACAATGACGAATACTGTTTCCTCTGATCGGTAATGGCCGCTCTGCATCCAGCGGAAAATCATGTAGATGAGACTAGGTCTTATCCCCATTATAATACAGAACTCAAACATGATGGGATCAAATTTCCCATCACTTTTGAAAATATCAAAAAATTTGGAAAAATAAATGAACTGCGAATAAATGTTTATGGCATAGAACATGAGAAAAATCGGATAAAAAATCTATCTCGGCTCATAAAATTACAGTTTACAAAAAAAAATCGTTGCACATGGTTCTGTGATAGGTGCTTGTGTCATTTCAAATTTGAAAAATCTCTATTGAAACACAGTGCTGATTGCGAAAATTTAAATAACTGTAGACCCATACTCCCAACAGAGGAGGAGAGTGGGAACATATTAAAATTTAAAAATCATATGTACACGGAAAATGTACCATTTGCTGTGTACGCAGACATTGAATGTTTGCTGGAACCAGTTTCAAATTCTCAAATAGATCAAGCGGCGTATCAAAAGCATATCCCCACAAGTGTTGCATATTATACAAAGTGCAGTTTCGATGATTCAACTTCAGAACCTAAAGTTTATCGGGATAAAAACGGTATTCAATTGTTTATAAATGAATTAAAAGATTTAGCAATTAAAGTAAATTCCCGTTTTCAAAATCCAGTACCAATAGAAAAATTAACAACAAAACAAAAACAAGATTTTCTAAATGCTAAAGTATGTCACAATTGCGAAAAAGAATTTAAGAAAGATGATGTAAAACATCGTGACCACTGTCACTTCACAGGTAAGTACCGTGGTCCAGCACACGGAAGCTGCAATATCAATTACAAAGATTCTCATGTAATTCCTGTAATTTTCCGTAATTTATCTGGCTACGACTCACACTTTTTTATCAAAGAGTTAGCCAAAAGTTTTGAGGGACACGTCTCTTTACTGCCAATTAATGAAGAAAAATACATCTCATTCACAAAAGATGTTTCAGATACTAAAGTCAAACTCAGATTTATCGATTCTTTCCGACTCATGCCAACTAGTCTAGAAAAATTGGCCTCATATCTCAATGACAGTGAAAAAACAATCACTAGAAAATTTTGCGAAAATGACAATGAATTCAATCTTTTAACGAGAAAAGGTGTATTCCCTTATGACTACATGTCTACCACCAAAAGAGGTATTTTATTCAAAATTAAATGATTGTCACATTTCCGATGAAGATTACTAACACGCGTGTAAAGTGTGGGAAACTTTTAATTTGCAAAATTTAGGGCAGTATTCAGATTTGTACCTCAAAACCGATGTTCTACTTTTGGCAGACATTTTCGAAAACTTTAGAAAAACTTGTTTTGCAACATATAAATTAGATCCTTTGCACTATTACACAGCACCAGGACTTTCTTTCGATGCAATGCGAAAATACACTGGAATGGAACTACATTTACTAACTGATGCAGAAATGTTACTATTAATTCAGAAAGCAATCAGAGGTGGTGTTTCACAATGCACAAACAGGTTTGCAAAAGCAAAAAATCGATTTATGGGAGAAGATTTTAATCCATTCAATCCAGAGTCATACATTTTTTACTTTGACATCAACAATCAGTATGATAAAGCTATGAGTGAAAATTTGTCATATCAAGATTTTGAATGGTTTGAAAATTTTGAGAATAATCCAAATTTTTTCAATGTGCCTGATGATTCACCCGAAGGTTATATTCTTGAAGTGGATCTAGAGTACCCAGAAAAGCTTCACGATTTGCACAAGGACCTTCCATTATGTCCAGAACACTTTGTGCCTCCTGGTTCAAAATGTAAGATTCCAAAATTAGTAAACAATTTGCTACCAAAGAAAAATTATGTACTACATTACCGAAATCTAAAAATGTACTTGAAATTAGGCATGAATCTAACGAAAATTCATCGTGTGCTAAAATTCAAACAAAAGGCATGGTTAAAAGACTATATCGATTTAAATACAGAACATAGAAAAAGAGCGACCAACGAATTTGAAAAGAATTTCTATAAACTGATGAACAATTCCGTCTTTGGAAAGAATATGGACAATGTCAGGAAGCACAAAGATGTTAGGCTTGTAACAAAATGGGAGGGGAGATATGGTGCAAAAGCTCTAATTGCTAAACCGAATTTTCATATTTGTACCATATTTGACGAGGATATGGTAATCATTGAAATGAATAAAACGAAAATTTTCTTCAATAAACCCAACTACATTGGGTTCACGGTTCTTGGTATCTCCAAAATGATCACGTACGATTTTCATTGTAACTATATGCTACCAAATTTTGGAAATTGTGCAAAATTACTATATACAGATACAGACAGTCTCATCTATCATTTCACTATTCCCAACTTTTACGACTACATCGAACGGGATATTCATAAATTTGCCACTTCAGATTATCCTCCAGATAATGTTTATAGAATTCCTCTAAAGAATAAAAAAGTATTAGGTCTGATGAAGGATGAATGCAACGGCAAGTTATTGACTGAATATGCTGGGCTTGAGATCAAAATTATATGCATATAAAGTTTTGGATGAAGATGAAAAAAAGAGGGCTAAGGGTGTCAAAGGATCAGCATTAAAAACCATAACATTCGACGATTATAAGCAGACTCTCATATCTTGCCAAAATCTAATTAAAACTCAACACCTAATCCGAAACACGAAACACGAAACACGAGGTTCACTCAATCATCCAAGATAAGATTGCTCTCAGCTGGCATGACGATAAAAGAATGCTGCTTTCTGGTACCACCGACACTCTTCCATTGGGATATAAACATCCGACACTCTTCCGTGGGGATATAAACATACAGTCTCTGAACCCATGGAAGTCGATGCATCCAATGTATAAAGTAATAAGTAATATGAGTAATATATATATATATATATATATATATATACATAATTGAAAAAAAGTTAAACAACCACCGCAGGGTACCACTAAGAGCAACTGCCATCTAAAAAGAAAATGTCAATAGCCCCCAGTAGAACCGCGGTACAATACACCTATGGCCACGTCTCACATCCGTGAGATGGGTGGTCACAGGGAACGACGAAATCACAAAGACAGGACGGCGGAACCCTCGTGTGTCCTGAGGATACGAAGCGACCCAAGGATGACAGCTTTCAGCATCCATCTCGAAAGTGCCTTGGCATAATTTTGGCACGCGGGTATGGCATTAAGGTTACGAACCAGTGATAATTTAGCACCTCCGAGACCACCTATCACAAGGACAATTACTCGTACCGTGTGTGCATGACACGCTCTGCACCTATCACTGGGAACTTCCTGACATAAAATGCGGGCGCGGTATGCTAAGGTGTAGATTACACCGCCCTGGCATGCAAAAATAAAGCCCTCTGTACCTGAATTGAGCCCTGATGATTTGAGGAAAGCAAAAGTTTGCTCCTTTGACAAGGACTGTTTTTCTACATTTCTGTGAAAGTTTCCGTGCATATGCTTGTCGAATAGCTCTTGGTGAAATTTTCTAACCTCTGCTTTCTTTACTTCGGCTTTTAGACGTGAAACATCTAGATGGAGTAATGCACTTTCCTCACTTCTGATGTTGAAATTCAGGCCAAGGGTCTCGGCAGCTTGATCCGCGGCTTTGTAAGGGAACGCTCCTTCGCCAATCATCTCGTGGTTTCTGACCATCTTTAGGAGAGGATCTCTGCCATTCGCAACGATGTAAGCTGTACTTAAAACAATTCGGTTATGAAGACATTGGAGATTCAGAAGTCCGCGTCCGCCTTGACGGCGTGAAATGTATAATCGCGGAACTGACGAATTGATATGCAAGCTTTTATGCATATGCATGCTCTTACACGTGGTGACATCAAGGGCCTTAAGCTCGTTCTTCGTCCATTAAACCACCCCAAACGAGTAGAGTAGAACCGGGACGGCAAGCATGTTAGTCGCAGATACCTTGTTCAACGCCGACAGATTGGAAGACCATATCTGTCGAAGAAGATGCTTCGGAGAGACTCCTTCACTGATATTACGTCCTGAATGCGGCTTTGAGGCACGCCCAGATATGTATAGGTCTCTCCAGTGTTCAGATGTCTGAGAACACTTATATCCACAAGCTCAGGGTCCTTGGGAATGCCAGTAATCTTTCCTTTCTTCAAATGAATTGTGGCACACTTGTCCAAACCAAAGTCCATCCCAATCTCTCCTGTGTAGTTCTTGACGATATTTATAGCAGTTGGAAGTTTGCTTTTACCAGCGGCATAGATCTTCAGGTCATCCATATAAAATACATGAGTGACCTTATGCTCACGCTGATTAGTGTCGCCACAGAGGTATCCAGGAGAATTTCGTAGTGCGAGAGATAGAAGCAGAAGTGTGATGCAAAAAAGCAAAGGGCTCATACTATCCCCTTGAAAGACGCCCCTCTGGAAGGTGACCTTGTTCGTCGTCAGACGATGATTCCTAGATGAGATGGTAAATCTAGTTTTCCAAAGAAGCATCAATCTCTCTATGCATCTCACTCTGTGTGGATGTACCTTCAAGCTTTCTAACAGACAATATATAAGTAGTAGTAGTAGTATAAGATAAGTCTATGAGAGGTTGAATCGAAAGCTTTCCGGTAGTCAATCCAGGCCATTGACAGGACGCGCTGATGGGTGGCAGCGTCTTTACAGACACACCTGTCAATTAGCAGGTTCTCTCGACAGCCTGCTACACCTTTTTTCGAGCCACGTTGTTCGTACATCTCTCGCCATACAGGCTCAATTCGCCGAACAATCCTGTTGTTAAGGACAGCTGTAAAGATCTTATACAGTGTGTTTAAACAAGTTATTGGCCTGTAATTCTCTGGTCTGGACAAGTTGCCTTTTTTCGGTAGGAGTATAGTGCGTCCTAACACCAGCCACTGCGGAATGGGCGTCTCCGACTTTAAGTATGAGGTGAATATGCGGGCCAAATGTTGGTGTATAGAAGTAAACTTCTTCCACCAAAAGTTCTTGATAGAATCTGGTCCAGCACCGGACAAGTTTTTCGTGCCTCTAAGTGCTTTTTTCACCTTTTCGGCAATGACTGATGGGCACTCATCCTCAGATTTTATGAGGCTGTCGCAAAACTCCTTGAAGCGGATGATATTGTCAGTATCTTCTTCAACTCTAGTGTTTTCGGGATCTTGTACACCTCTCTCCAAAAAATCTCTACCTCCTTGGGCTTGGGTGGATTTGTTACAAAAACAGGGGGATCACTGAAGAGGCGTGATGGGTCAGCAAGAAACTGTTGATTCTCCCTGTTCCATCTCTCCCTCTTCTGTATCCTCCTCCTTGCGTCAGATAACAGCCTTATTTTGTCAACAATATGCTGCTTGATTGTCAGCAGCTTTGACTTGTTCAGTGTGTGATTCAAGTTCCTTAGTTCTTGAGCGAACTCTCGAACCCTTTCCGTGAACGGTCTACCAGATGTTATGTAGTCAATCACACATTGAACACGGGACGTTTTCTGTCTTGCCCATGCAATTTTTTTTGTTCAGTTGATGCAAGCGCCGTCTGGTCTTCTGATCCATCGTCGGTTTCAGCCTTCGATTTGAATCAGCCAAAACTCTCGCAGCACCATAAAATGAGCAATTGATGGTCCAGAAGTCGGACTCTTGCGAGATATCTCCACGAAGGGAGGCATCCATTTCAGCCAGATCTTGGGGCTTAAGAGGAACTTGCATGTTGATGTTCCTCCTTGTACTGAAATTGCGATCATCTTCCAGAAGGTGCCTGCTTTCTGCGGTTGGTCTTAATGTCGTTTCATCTTCGTCTGTAGCTTGTTCTAGCAGCGGTTGAAGAAACGCTCCGCCTACATATCCATTTTTCCGGAGGTAGTCGGCTTGATTTCGCAAAGACTGATGCGAAACGTATTGAAGCTCTGGTTGTTTCTGACACCACAGAGTATGCATACGCGCCATAAAGCCTCCGCGAACAGGGATAATACTGGCATCGTAGCAGTCTAGCACGTCATTCTTAAGTTGATCCGTCCACTGTATGTGGGCGATTGATACATATACATATATATATATATATATATATATATATATATATATATGTAGTATTTGTATATTTCTATGTACATTGTCACTGCAGAAACAAGCGCTGTGATAAAACATGATGAGCGATGTGGATATATGAGCGGAGGAGTGAGAGAGATAGAGATAGAGATAGATCGAGGAGCGAGACCTAAGTATATGTACTGTATAAAGCCTTTAATGTAACAGATATAGTCTACAGTGAATGGAATGAATCATCTTTATAATATATATATATATATATATATATATATATATATATATAATGTAGATTTTATATAGTATACCATATAAATTGTATATATGTGAATTAGAAGAAGGAATCGAAAAAACTGTACAATTGTTTGTTTGTGAAATACAAGTTATTTCAAGTCATTTAAAATAAGTTCATGCTTAGCATTGACAATGATTTTGTGATAATCTTCAGCAAAACCAAATATCATGTTGAGCGGTATGGCTACATCAAAGTCACCAGTATCGATGGTTAATGATTGATTATTATCATTTATTGCAAGCCAGCCAATATTCTGTATGTAACGTGATTGTCCAGGATTTAGAGATACATAATTTTTCATGAGACTAGTGAACCAACATTCTTGTTTCATCAGTAGATGCCGTTGAGTACTATCCTTTCAATGAGCATGAAGAGGTTATAATGCCAAGTGAAGCAAAACCAAATTCAGTCATTGTATTTGATGATGTGGCTTGTGAGAAACAAGATAATATGAGAGCATTTTTTTCCATGGGTAGACACAAGAATGTCGACTGTTTTTACTTGAGCCAGACCTATGCCCATGTTCCTAAACATCTTGTCCGCGATAATGTTAATTTACTTGTGTTATTTAAACAAGATAAAATGAATCTAAAGCATATTTATGACGATCATGTGAATACTGATATGACATTTCACAATTTAAGCATATGTGTTTAGCTTGCTGGAATAATGACAAGTATGGATTCGCTGTAATTGACAAGGATAGGAATCTTAACCAAGGTAGATATAGGAAAGGTTTTTATTGTTTGATAAATCTTGAAAAGTAATATATACATGTGTAGTGATCAATATACAAACAGTCGCACCTTAGACGTTGATGTATCAACATGTCTTCACGTGAGGAGAATTTTCAAAAGCAAAAAGATATTTTGCGTCAAATTGCTAGAGCTAGTGAATCAGTTCGGAGAGAGAGAAAAAGAGGAAGCAAAGAGTAAAGTTGAAGAAAGTATTGATTATGAGAATGATTCGTCATATAAATCAATTTATGATGAAGCAGACGGGACGGAAGATTCCAGTAACTTGGAGCTATCAGCTCGTAGTGAAGCGGAAAATGCCTCAGAAATACCAACATCTTGACGGGTTGATGATGATGCAAACAAGTATTTCATATTGTTGGGTGAAAGAAGTACAGAACTTGGTAATGTGTATGAAGTGAATATAGCCAGAACTATATTCATGTTGGTAATTTGAATTTTCCCAAAAGTAAAGGCTTGCTTGAACTTTCATTCAAAAAAGTTCCCGAAGAGCCCTCTATAACTCCCAGTGATCTTGAAAATTATAAGCAAACTATCATTCCAACAAACGCGTATAAAAAGAATTATATACCAGATGGCGAAATTCGTGACAATAAAACCTTTAAATATAAAAATTTCATAAAGAAATTGATTCCCATAGCAAAAAATACAGAGAGACGGAGTAAAAACAGGAAATCATTATCAGGTAAAGGTATGATCCCGCAACACATGATTGCTTTAGAGGGAAGTCAGATGGACTACATTTACTGGGATGACCCGAATGAATTGATCGATCGATTACGCTTACTGCTAGCGTCTCAAGCAGCTGGAAATCCAAGTCACACAAACGAAATTATATCAATTATTGAAGAGCTGCGAGAAGCTGGATTTATATATTAATGAGTGTTTTGTCAAGATTTTCATCATTTGCAAGATGAGCATTGATGTATTCGGACGTCATTCCAAGCGAGCAGAGAGTGCAAGTCGTGGTCCTCCTGGAGTTGGCTTCAATATCACATCTGAAGAAGATTTTACATGAATGATGAAAGGCTGTGTAAAGTGGCTACTGCTCAAGAGCAGAATGATGCTGTTAACCTGAATATGGTGCAACATATGATACAGCGTGAATTTCAGACTATCTACGATGTTATAGCGTCCTTGCGAACTGAAGTAGTCAACAATAATATGATGATTGAAAGTTTGGAAAATTCCACAGATAAACTTTTTAAAAATGTGAAAATTGATGCTGAGTCAATTCAAAAAGTGGTGTATCGAAATTCAGAGCTCATTAGTCAAGTAGACACTAAACTGAATGCACTCAAAAATGGACGTTGTCAAGCAGCAGTTGGTGAAGGAGCTGCACAAGCCAGCTAGAAGAAATTACCAACGTCGACATTTTGATATCCGTGGAATTGATGAGACCTGGCAAGCTGATCGTGTTGAAATGCAGCCGTACGAGAGAGTAAACAAAGGATACAAGTACATCTTAACTGTAATTGATATATTTTCAAAATTTGCTTAGGCTGTTCCTGTTAAATCCAAGAAGGGTGAAGATGTAGCTGCAGCCATGAAAACTGTACCTGATGAAGGACGCGTACCAAAGAATGTACATGTTGATAGAGGTAAAGAATTTTACAACTCGCATTTTGGGAAGCTTATGAAGCGATATAAGATAAATTTGTACTCGACATTTAGTAATTTAAAAGCATCAATTTGCAAGCGATTTAATCGTACCTTGAAGAATAAAATGTGGATGCAATTTAGCTTGCAGGGTAATTATAAGTGGATAGATATTTTGAAAGATTTAATTTTTTCTTACAACGATACCAAACATTAGACTATTAGAATGAAACCAAAAATGTTACTGAACAAAAATGAGAAAAAATTGCTGTTCAATGTATACAAAAATTTCAGTGTGAAACAAGCAGTTGAGTAAGCTAAATTTAAAGTTGGAGATAAAGTTCGTATAAGTAAATTTAAGCCTGTTTTTGAGAAAGGCTACACAGCGAATTGGACAACTGAAATGTTTACCATAAGTCATGTTAAGAATACTGAACCAGTGACGTATATGCTTAAAGATTATCGAGATAAAGCTATTGCAGGTAGTTTTCATGAACAAGAACTTGGCAAAGTTAGACATCCTGACATTTATCTTGTGGAAAAAGTACTGAGAAAACGGAGAAATGAGCTGTTTGTAAAATGGCTAGGTTTTGACGACTCTCGCAATAGTTGGATAGATAAGTCTAGTTTGTAAGTATCTTTGTATTAATATTAAGGTTTTTTCTGAATAAAGTTTTGATTATTCTCAAACATATGTATCTTTTTACTGACACATCTACCTGCCCTTAATCTAGTGAATAAAAAAGTCGAAATTCATTCAAATTACATTTTTTATTCAGATTGTTTCTTACTCTCAACATAGATACAATTTTAATGTATAAAGGTACCATTCACACATCTGAGTTTTGGTAATTTCTCAATCACTTCTTCACACACAGTTTGATTATAAAAAGTAATTATATCAAGAAACATAATTTCAAATCGCATAAGATTAAAAATATAAGTTTTTTCATTGCCTTATTCTTTAAACTTGTATAATTTTGTTGTATATAAGATTTTACACTTTTTACACAAGGTGATTTCACATTGCGCCAAGCACCTTCAGCGATGGTTACAATGAGGTTCATTATGCAAAACTAATCTCAGGTGGCAGCACCGAGCCGGGTACTAGACCTTCTGTCGATGAGATACGAATTTTAAGAAAAGAAATTCTGTTAATAAGTATAAAGTGCCATTTATACCTTATAAAGATAACAAAATATATTTTTCAAACTTTCTTATCAATATTTATCACATAGCATTCGTAAAAGGTTGATAAATCCTTTTCTGACTGTCACATGCAAAGTGAGGTTAGGTTTACTATAGTTCACCATATATCCCATTGTATGCATAATTTTCACTAAAAGTATAAATTACCTTCGTATATAAGCACTAAACACATATTTAAGGATTATTTACCCTTATGTATTTAATTATAAGCAACCGTACACTAAGCACTGTAATTTTTTTGTCTCTCATTGAGAGAGGATCAAGCACTCGGCTCGGTGCTGCCACCTACGAATAATTTTGCAAACGTTGTTTCTTGTAGTACAAACGGATGATGTTTTCGAGTATCTTGAATCTGCTCCAAAGCTACTCTATAATCTCCAAAAGATTTAGTCATGTGTATACGGAAAGTTCCACAGTCGATACATTGATGCTTCTCTTGACCATCAAAGAACAGTGAAATTAGGTTGAAGTAACTTTTAAATAATTTCCTATCTTCAGGATACAAGGTTACACTTGCACTAGGATGACTGGCTAGCAGTTTCATTGCTGAGGCGAGCTTTCCGTCTTTTTTAAATTCAGCACCAATGATTATTTGCTTTGTGAATGATGAATTTAGATTATATGTGGTGGAATGTACCATTTGCTTTCGAGGCGTATAAGACATGATGATGATGTTGATTGCACTGAAGGTGCATCATTTGAAGGTGTTGATCATCACAGGTTTTCTTCGTTTGCACAAACAGGTCTTCATCCTCTTCAAACAGTTTTGCAATTCTTTGAGGTAGAAAAACTGAGAATTTGTTTTCTATGATTACGAGCATTCGCATTCCATATTTTGTTTTAGCTTTCTTGATGTCTGTTATTTCGTATCCTTTGTTAACATCTAGGTCTGACAGCTTCTTTTTTTGAAGGAAGTCTTCACTGACTGTGATTTTGTTTAGTTTTATGAAATCCATCTTCACACTTTAATATTAACTGTATTGAATTTTCTCGTTAAAGTTTGTAAATCAATTCGCACTTGTAACACTTGTTTCAGTTCTCGAATGTTCTGCAGAAATAAGTTTACACGACTTTTCAATTCTTGTTGCTTTTGTTCCATACAATCTGACATTTGCCCACAAACTGATGAAAGAGAAGAGCTGGCCTCCTTTCATAGGCGCTTACCCCCTCCACTAAATTTCTGGTTACCCCCTCCACTAAATTTCTGGAGACTTGCGCAGTGTTGCCAGATATTGCATCATATGATGCAACAAAGTTCTGGAATATTCTACATTATATACGACTCGTTTGGAATATATAATTTTTGCAACG
>CAKNXH010032787.1:0-21828 GCA_932178445.1 Andricus quercusramuli | reverse complement strand
AAAAAAATAATAACATACATATCTGGACGTAAAATCTTCCGTTCTTTCAGAATTTGCCGTCAGAAATTTGTTTTTAGTGGAATGAATGAAATTGACCTTGAAATGACCTTGACCTTGACTCGCTGAGTCCAAATGGACCCCGGATTCGGATTCAGCGACCCAAAAAACATAAATTATGGTAGTTATCTTCATCCAAATGACTTTTCTGTCCGTTTGACCTTCAAATTCCCTTGACCCAGATGTGCTGGGGTCAAACGGACCACGGATTCGTGCTCAGCGGGTCAGAATACATGGGAATATATGTGTCGCATCTGTAGAACAGAAAAGTGGTTTTTTTGTGTGCCGGTGTAATTCATTCATATCATTATTCATCTCTTGTTTTTTCAATCTTAGTAAAGATTATCAACAAAGGAAAAACAGCAGATGAAAAAATACATCCAGCGTAAACGTCAGCATGAGAAACGAAAGAGAAAACAAATCAATACTATTAACACATTTGCCAGAGAAACGTTCACCGTTTTTATTTATTACTATTGCAAACTGCCAGATAAAAGTAGTAGTTAGAATAAATAAGCCATAATTGATCGGTCCCAATGATTGACAAAATAAATAAAGTGAACTAAAATATCATCTTAAGCACAAAATGAATATTTCTCTTTGTATCTCGCTTAATCATAGGGAGGTCAAATGATACAGGCAATCATCAAATGATAAAGAAAAGGCTGGATATAACTCAGATTAGCTTGTTCTTTTTTCTAATTTTAATCAAAACGATTAGCCAACAGAATGTGTAAATTGCAAAATTGACAACCATAAAGGATTAGCATTCTTCAGATGAACTTGTTGAGTATACATTCAGAGGTGGTTTGTAGTAACAAAGTATAAAGGAGGTTGTGTCCTCATGGCAACCGATTGAAACTTCATTTTTTTCATTCAGAAGACATGTTAATGGTGTTCACTTATTCTGTCTTTCGATTACCTTACTAACGTTCCCATCAGCTACATATTTTGCCTTTTTTTTCGTGCATCATTTTCACTACGCTAAAAAAAGAACGAATGTACCTTATTAGTACGGAGGGTCCAGAGACAGTGTGGCAACCTTGCCAGGTGCTGCCATTTTAAGCACTGGTTATCTATGGTGTCTCGCCAATCAGCGAGATGGACACTAGGTTTCCACACTGTCCCTGGACCCTCTGTATACCTAAGTAAATCCAGTCATCTGTTTTTCGTTGATGATTGGCATTATCATTTAGAACTCCCTATCTTTTAGTCATTTCATAATCCTAAGCAGAGACGTAAATAGAATTATTCATTTTCAGTCTAAGACGTTATTGTCGTTCATCTTCTTTATTTTTCCGATTATTCAGACTGATCCATTCTCCAAGATTCTATCTGAAACTATTTTCATATGTTAGTTGTCATTAATAAAAAATCATAACCAGTGATGCTAATAGACCGCGACTTTTTCAACTGCGCAAGCGTCGCGTTGGTAAGGGAAAGCCATGTCATTGGCCGTAATACGCGCGCTTATTTCAAATGCTTCAAATTCATTTTTATTTTCAAATCGAGAAATTATAATAATTCATGTTAATATGGTTCATATATGTTACTGCAATAACTATAAGATTCATTTTAATACAGTATTTTATTATTATTACTATGGAAAATGTAATTTACTTAATGTCCGATTAAAATATCAAAGTATGTCTAAAAATCGTAAATGAACTACCCTGAAGTTCAAATTTTTTAAATATAAAAAAATGAATTTTGCTTAAAACTTCGATTATTCTAGTTAAAGATTCATCATTTTAGTTGAAACTTAATCTTTGTGGTTTGAAATTCAACTATTCCAGTTGAAGATTAATAATTTCAGTTAAAAATTCATCGCATTGTTTGAATATGTGAAGATTTTTTAAAATTATTATTATTATTTTTTTAATTTGCTTTAAACTTAAAATGTATTTATTCCAATTCAATATTCCCTCATTTTATTTGAAAATTTATCTCTTTCGTTGAACACTAATGTTTTGAACTAAAAGTTTAACGATTCAATTTTTGATTGAAAAATGATCTTTTTAAATTGAAAATTCATCTATTATGGTAGACATTTTTACTTGAAAAGTTAGGAATCTGAAACAATTTTAATTTAATTTAATATGGTACTATATACATATTCCGAGTCAAATGTTTAAAAAAATGCGTAATATTTGGATGGATCCGTACCATGTACAATTATACTTGGAAAAACCTGTTATCGAACATTATTAGAAACAATGTGATAAAAAACATTTTGGAGCTCTCATATGAAACTTTCAAGTTAATAGAATCTTGTAAAGATTTGCATTACAGGTTATAGTAGTATAAGAGCCGTGCATTAAACGTTGTATCTTAAGGAAGCAAAATATACGCAAAAATACAGTGAATTTCACCCAACTGTAAGATCTGATTGAGAACAAGTGAAGAACGTTAGTCAAATAATATATTTTTTTCTTTTAATTTTAAAAATTTTGAACTTTGGGGCGGTTAATTTACTATATTTTCAGACAAACTTCATATTACAATGGGATTTTTTACTGGGATATTAAGTACATTACATTTTCCATAGTAATAATAATAAAATACTATATTATCATGGATCTTATAGTTATTGCAGTAATATATATGAACCATATTAACATAAATTATTATAATATCTCGACTTAAAAATAAAAGTAGCATTATTCCTTATTTTTAGTCCGTCACCATATTTGTGTAAATTTGAAGCATTTAAAAGAAGCGCGCGTATTACGACCAATAACGTGGCTTTCCCCTTCCAACGCAACGCTTGCGCAGTTGAAAAAGTCGCGGTCTATTAGCATCACTGATCATAACGGTGGTTTGTCATTTTCGTTCTATCGCACACTGTAAAAACTAGGATTCGATTTAGAACTTAATTTGGTATTAAAACAGTTCACGCAACAAAACAATTGCACCTCAGCTTGATCCGCTTATCTAATAAAATAGGGTCGATTTGTGGATTGAAATAGGCCCCAAATGAGAATCATCTGTTAATAACTAAATCTGATAAAACAAATGCTAAACTGTCATTTTTAGCAACCAAGGTAACCCACAGGGCTGAAGTTCGCGACGTCTGAGTTTGACGGTTCAACAGTAATTTCGTGGAGAATAGACATAAGGAGACCAAAGTAATGTAACCAAATGTAACCAAAAATAAGCAAAGTTTTGTCGTATAAAAAGGGTGACAATATTGTCCGAGTTATGGCGCTAGAGTTGCACGCAGAAAAATGCCAGCTGTATATGTTGACACTTAAGATTATTTAACAATGTGATTTTCATAGAAATGTATAAATTATTATTGAAACGCAGAACATTTATTTTACTTATCTCGAAATATCGGTGATTCTATGTAATTGAAGTGATCCTGCAATGGACGTGGTAGCAGGTACTTCAGATTTATTGCATTTATTACATTCCAATATTCTTTAAATGCCTCCCCTGGCGGACCGAACGAACGGAGCGGATACGCTACAGCGTATCCTTATAGTATCCACATCGTATCCTCTCCGTATCATGCAAGAAAAACTCATTAAAAAAGGAAGATGAACATTTCACTTGTTAAAATTCGGATTCTACGTGAAATTTTGCGTTAAAAGGTCACGAAGTAATCGCAATAGTTTTTCTTGTAACATTAAAAACTTAAAAAAAAAAATACTTTTCGATAACGTGGGCTGAAGGCGACTTCAAACGCATCGTCGACGGATAAAGCCTATGAACTGCTACTGAATGGCGATGCGTTTGAAGTCGCCTTCAGCGCACGTCATCGATAAGTATTATATTTATTAAAAGTTTTTAATGTTGCAAGAAAAACTATTGCGATTACTTCGTGACCTTTTAACGCAAAATTTCACGTAGAATCCGAATTTTAACAAGTGAAATGTTCATCTTCCTTTTTTAATGAGTTTTTCTTGCATGATACGGAGAGGATACGATGCGGATACTATAAGGATACGCTGTAGCGTATCCGCTCCGTTCGTTCGGTCCGCCAGGGTCAACAAATTGTTTTAGCCATTTAGGAATTTTATATTTTTGTTTAGGGTTATATCACAGGTTATATTTACGCGGACCATGACGGCGGCCATCGTTACGCGTACCGCACTAGCGCCGCGCTCGAGAAGATCTAGCATTTCGATGTGTTATTGTATATCCGACAGAAAAATGCTCTTTTCCGGTGAAGTCAATGTACAGGACTTTGGGCTCCTTGTGTCTATTCTCCATGAGTAATTATTACGAATTTTTAATTTCATCTATTTTTTGTTTTTTGTAAGATTGAAGTTTGGAATAATTGAAACAATGCACCCTCTGAACAATTTTAGTGCGATATCTCGGATCATTTATCAATCTGAAGTTAGCAAACTAAACAACACAGAAACTGGTTCTAAAATAGACTATTTGTGAGATCATATTAGAACGCCCAAGAAAGGATCCCAGATAAAAATGAATGCCTAGTTTTTACTGTGCAGGATTGTCCGTGGTGAATGTTACTTTGGTAAAAGTGTTGATATCGTTTATTAGTTCTGTCTTTCCTTTATCATATTGACGTTTACGCCAAATCTATTCTGCCATTTTGGTTTTTGGCTGAACATTTATACTAAGATAGAGAAAACAAAAGCAGAATAAGTGCACCCGAATAATATATTCAGTCTTCTATGTTTTGTTTATAAAAGAGTTTGAGGTTTAGAAATATTGATATGGCTTTCATGAACTGTTTGTCTTATTTGATTTGAGGCAGAAAGTTTCGTCCTGACTTGCGGGTACGTATCGATAGACATGAAAATGTTGCTATTCGAGAAATAGCTATTAAAAGACGTGATGAATTTGATAGGCCACCACTGGTTATTGACGCTGAAACTAGAGTATGTGTTTGTAAACCGTTCTGTTCGAGATCAAACAGCACTAGTCGAACAGAATCTCTCTTCTACAAGACTTGATGTCTTAAGACAATCGGCGAGTCGCATTTGTAATGCCGTAAACAATCTTCATAGACTTTTAATAGAGTGTCGTGTTAACGCTTTTCCTACAAGCAATAAAAACAATATATACAGGTAGTTAAGCGAGTGTAAGGGAAAATGGGATACTGAGTGACTGGTCCGATATTATGCAAGGCGTAAAGCAAGGATGCGTTATGTCCTCGTGGCTATTTATCATATTCATGGACAACTGTCTAAGAACTGCCCTCTTCGACGAAGAAGGTGCAGATCTCGAAACCATCAAGGTACGTGGGTTAGCTTTCGCAGATGACAAGATTGTTATAGCAGAATCAATCGAGGACTTGCAAAGAATGTTGAATAAACTTAATACACGCATGAAGAACATGGGACTCAAAATTAACGTAAATAAAACGAAAGTCATGGTGTTTGAGGGAAAAAGTGAGAAAACAATATGCAACATAGTCCTAAATGATGAGAAATTAGAACAAGTTGACAAGTACGTATATCTAGGTAGTCTATTCACTAACGACGGAAAAATAGATGGGGAATTAGATAGGCGCATAAATAAGGGTAAGCAGGTAATCGGTAGAGCAGGGTCCATCCTCACAAATAAAAACATCAAAAAAAGCTAAAATGGCCATACATAACTCTATTTTCGTACCGACTGTACTATACGATAGCGAAACATGGACCTGTCAAGAAAAGGACAGGAGTAAAATCAACGCGATCGGCATGCAACCTCTGCGCATAATAGGGGGGAAAACACTGATGGACAAAGTCCGAAACGAGACAATCCTCAAAGAATGCGGTACAGGAGAGACACTAGTTGACATATGGGAAAGAAATAAGCTAAGTTGGTTCGGACATCTTGAAAGAATGAAAGATGAACGACTGACCAAGATAGTGTATAAAGGTAAAGTAAATGGCAGAATGCCCAGAGGTAGGCCGCAGAAAGAATGGTTAGAATCTGTGAATGAGACATTAATCCGAAGAGATATAAGAAGCCATAGAAACACAAGAGCTTGCATGGAAAAATGCATGGACGTGAAGGATGCTAGAGTAGTATGCCAGGACAGAAAAGTGTGGCGACAAATAGTTTGTAAACAGAGTAACAGTGGAGTGAATGATGCCTGAAACAAAGACCTAGGATACTAATGGGCCCAAGTGGGGAACCATGCATAACAACCTTGTGAGGCTCCTCACTTGGGGTGATGGCTAGAGAGATTGATCAGCAACCTGGGTCGGAGCAATGTTGCGTAATGAACGTGTAATTTAAATAAATAACACGAGAATTCCATCAGATCAATCTAAAACATATATACCTCACACCTATATACCCATATACCTTATACCCATATACCTTATACCCATATACCGACCTAATTCATACCTATATACTTATTCACTATTTTTCAACCGAGCAAGTCACGCCTACCCCGAAAGGGAAATGGCTTAATGGTATGATAATAATATGGGACGTCTACGTTCCTGAAAACGTGAAATCTTGTGAGCATTATTTAGATTTTAGAGGTTTCTTTCTCGTACCTTTAATATGTGAATTTGTTAATAGACCCTACATTCTGAAAGAACAGCAGTTACGGATGTTTTTGCAATAACCTGACACAGGTAAACCTAACTGTGATGATAATTCAATTCAAGGTTATTATTGTACCTTTAATTAACTTTAAAGTAAGTGCTTGAAGTGTTGGAACTTTTGCATACGTTGGAAGTGTATTGTGGTTCATTGGATATGCATGACATACACATAATATACGCTATCCAGCCACTCAACTTAACCAAACAATACTTGACGCTGCCAACAGGCAACAACAAAGAATTCGTAATCCAGAATAACTGCAGTGTGCCTAAAATGAGTGTCGCAAAATGCCCGCTCAGCGTGTGGCGAGATGGTAATTTGACCCAAGACAGATGAGAAACTTTCACTTTTACAACCTCTTGCTACAAAATATCGAAGAGGTAGACAGTTTGTCATGATCCCTGAGAGCGGCGTCAAACAGTCCTCGAGTATAGGTATACACTGGAACCTGGCTAAATCATAAAATCAAGGAATCCAAATGTAAACATTCAGGGCTTCAGGGCCGTGTAAAGTTTTTCTGTTGGATTTGGACGCAAGCTATCAGCTGACGCAACTAACGTGCTCAGGGTACAGCCCGCTTTGTCGCTACGCCTCTCTTTCGGTCCCGCGGTACCCGCATCACCAAAATGCCGAAGACTGAAATTCTAGGAACATCGTGAACACTGGTTTCAATGCATCTCCATGAGCATGCATGAAAAGCGACATTGAGTGCAAAAACAGCGAAAAAGTATCCTTCTCTTGACCTTTAGACATATATATTATCCATCAGGGGGTCTTTAACTACAAAATATCAAAGATGCAGAGAGTAGGGCATAATCCCTGGGCGTGGCACCAAACAATCCTCAAGTGTAGGTAGATCTACTCTAGCGTGCACGAAAAGTTATCTTTGACGCGATACTAGCAAAACACTGTCAATCTTCGATTTTTTTATATGAGAATTTTTCGTCGGGGATGTCATGAAAGAATTTACAAAAATCCAACCAGATATTTTTTCAGAACATTTTTTGCGGAGTACTCTTGGAATTACAAATGAAGATGCATTAATTTGGAATAAATTATGTAATTTTGAACGTTTTCAAATATATTTGCAGTTCAATTTTAACGCCGTACAATGGAAAATTCTTTATGTTTTGAATACTTGTAATTAAAGAACTTCAATATTTAATTTGTATAATAAAAAATGATACAATTTTGAATGTTTTTTGACTAGTTCAATTTTGATGATTTAAAATTGAAAAAAATCAATTGTGAAGACTCAAATGTATTCAACATTAAAGATGTATACATAAAAATTCTTAAATCTTGTCAAGAGTTTTCAACTATGAAATCTTCGAAATTGAAGAAATTTCAAATGAGAATCATCCAGATTACAGATTTTCCCACTGTAAAACTTAAAAATTGCATAATTTCTAATTGCAAATTTTCAAATTGGAAGTTTTTCAAGTCTCTAATATTAAAGATTGACAAGTCAAAGTTCTGCAATTTTCAGAAGAACCGATTAAAAATTCTTGAATTTCGAAAATATATTTAAAATTGCAAATTATCTATTATTCAAATTTTATGTTTAGAAGGAATATTTGAACATACTTTTGAACATTTTTTACATTCATTTTTGAAGTTTCAAAATTAAAAAATATTCAATTTTGAATATTTTCAATTGAAAAGTGTCCAATATTCAATGTGTGAAATAGAAAATAATGAGGTTTAAATGCTTTTTGAAATAGTTCCAATTTGAATATTAAAAATTGAAAATCATTTAAATTTGGAAGATTTAACATTGAAATGTATCCACTTGTATAGTATATAATTTAGCAGCAGCGTGTAATAGTAAAAAAATAAAAAAACAGAATAAAAATGTCAAAAACTTTAACACGTTTTATATTAGTTTAAAGATAAATCTTTAAACAATTACCGATAATTCATACACAGATGCGATACTTAGACTTATTCATTAAAGAATTACGTTGATATTATTTAAAAGAATGAAAAAGTCGCCAAAAAACTACCAAATTGTTATCGCAAGTTGAAAAAGGGGCTACTTTTAAACTTAAAATTCTCTTGTGTTTAATTGCGATAAACTTAAAATATATCTGAAAGAATATTAGTTTTTAAGAGATACTGTTAAAAAGTAACAGTCAGAATTTTCATTTTATCAACCTTGGTGTCGAAAATCCATCTCAAACTTGGAAACTTATAAGTGGAGAACAAGGAATAGTATATTGCGCTTCAAGTGCGAATAGTCGGCAGTTCCACAGGAGTGTGAAGTTTGCTATACGAGCTAGGGGCAAATCAAAGTATAGTTGAAGGAAGTTGTAGGCGAGTCGTAGGTGAGTTGGAGGCGACCCGAAGGCGAGCTGTAAACGAGCCGAAGACGAGCCCGAAACGACCATAAGATGAGCCGATGGCAAGTACTGTAGACATTACAAGAGTTGCAACTGTCTATTTCCAGCACCTGTTGCACATGATATTTTTTGTAACAAATGCAGGAAATTCACAATTTGAGAAACAATAAAAACCAATTTTCCGGAAATTTATGGTAAAATAACGAACAATTACCGAAAATTTTCGGTGAATTTGTAAATTGCCGAGAATTTCCAGAAATTTAAGGTATCCAAAGCTTTTTGGCAGAAATCCAAAAATTTCCAAAATTTCCGAAAATTTGTGGGAAAATGCTAAACTACCAGAAATGTCCGATAACCGATAATTTCAAAAATGTTCGGTAAATCAACGGTAATTTATGGTTATATTTATAAAACGGTAACTTATCACTTCAAGTTTGCCAATCTCTATTCACTACTCACAATCAGTCTCTCAAGCGTCAAATCATAATGAAGTGAGGTTATGATTTCGGCAGTCATGTAAAGTAATTATGAATCGCAATGGGCAAGCCCAGCTGCAAGAAAAGTAATCTCGTTCGAACTGCGCAGACGCGGAATAGGTCACTTCCCGCACGAAATACATGCCTCGAAAAGCAAACATTTCGTGCATACGTTACAAAAAGGTCATTTTTCACGTATTTAACGCTTATTCAATACATTTTTCGGGTAAAATAATCTATAACAATCTCGTATTTTTGGTGAATTTTATCAGACAGAAAAATGTACTGAATTTTCAAAAAATTCAATAAATATTGGCAAAGATATTACACGAGGAAGTAAAAGTGACCTTTATATGGAGAAATATCCTAATGCAATTGTTTGTTATGAATTTACAGATCTTTGGAAGATTTGGACAATTTTTCTGAGGCAGAAGACGGTGAAAATGTTGCTGCAGGTGTAATGGGATTCGGAATAGGAGAATTGGGCAGAAAAGTAGCTGAAGCGTGCTTGAAAGATTTAAAAGAACATTTTTAAGGCTACGCATGGGCAAATAATGGACCCTGGGTCTTAATAAGAGTTTTACAGAAAATTTGTAAGACAAAATATGTAAGTTATCTCTAACATTCAAACCAAAAAATTGTAAATTAAAGACATGAGAGCAACAATTTCAAAAATAACTTTGATGTAAAAATTATTTCAGGCTCGAGATATGACACAATCTCGTTGTCAGGGGTTCATGGTTTATCCTCCCTCTGTATTTTATCCAATTCATTACCCAATTTGGAGACACAATTTCCAGTTAGATGGGAAAAATGAAACTATGAGACTTATTGAAAACTCAAGAGCCATTCACGTTTGGAATAAATTAAGCAAGTCAGAAAAAATTGAAGTCAGTATTGAAGTTCCTTATGCAATAGTTGCACAGAAATATTGTCCCAAAGTCTACAATAATTGTGGTACAAATTTTCTAAAAAAATTACTATCTCATTTTTTCGATTATAATTTGTATTATTGAATATATTTTTCTATTAAAGTCGCCTTTCAGGTTTTATTTTCTTCTTGTTATCAACAGCAAAATTGCTTTGAGACCTATCAATGCTAAAATGACAAAATACAATAAAAATCTTCAAGTGGAATGTGTTGCCGAAAAATATATTTTAGAAAATAAATATTCTGATGAAAACAATGTTTTTCAATAAGATGCAATTTCCATACAGGCAAGTATTACTGGTAATCGAGAAAATGGGAAAATTTTTGTTTATAGGCTCATTTACTTAATATTTTTATTTTTATATATGGAACCATTCACTGTAAAATCACTAACAATACGATTATAACAAAGAAAGGCCTTTTGCGAATGTTCGTTCGAAAAATAAAAATTTATTCCTTTTTCAAATTTGTATTTCTGTCGCGCCATGTTTCTACCGAAATATAACATAGCTTCATGCTTTCTCTAATAAAAATAGAAGTAAGTAATTGCTATGACTGATGTTTTGTGCCTGATTGTAAAATTCCAATGTTAAAAATCGTGAAAAAATATGTTTATGTATGTCCGGCCTGACATGTGCCCTACACAATTAAAAGTAGGGAGACATCGTGGCTTAGACGGTATCGTGATTGTCTTATGGTCCAACATCGCACTGATTCCAGCCACGTTGGCGCGGTTTCGATTTCTAAAGCAGGAAGCGAGGGTGGATGCGTATGTTCAGAAAGCTTCGCTTCTGTCCCTCGGTATATTACCCCACAGATACCCTAAAATTTGGAATTAACTGTATAGTACAATCGCTAATGACCCTGGCAGATGATGCGACAATAAACTCTCAATTATAAACAAAAATTAACAGTACTAGTATTTTGTTTTCGAAATGAATTCTTTTGCTTCATTGAAATAAATTTAATAGTCATACAATAAACACAGTAGAAAAAATCGTAGAAAATAACCCACGTGGATTCTTCAAAGATGGCTAGGGGTGTGCAACAAAATAACCCGACCCGCGCGGGTCGGGTTTGCGGGCTGACCCGCAGACCCGCATTCAACCCGATAACCCGCATTCAGCCCGCGAACGCGCATTCAACCAGGTTGAATGTGGGTTGGCGGGCTGAATGCGGGTTGGCGGGTTGATTGCGGGTCTGCGGGCTAATGCGCAAATCCGACCCACATCAAGTTTACTCACCCCTAGTAATGGCCCTTTACTGGACGGAGTATGCATAAACAAAAATTTATCGGTACAACGAAAATTTCCACTTTGGCTCGAATTATTAAGGAAGTATACTTTATTTTTTAAATTCAGGATTCTTTAAAATATTGAATATAATAATAAGACACACTTTTCAAATAAAAAAGTGCCACCCGGTGCGAAACTTCAAATGCGCAGCAGCACTTGCGCATGAAGCGTTGGCGAACTTGACAGAAACATCAATGGATGGAGATGCATTTTCCATGGACGAAGCTGTGAATCGTTCAGCTAAAAATTTATGGATCAACGCCATGAATTCGGAATACAACTCACTGATGGAAAATAATACATGGACTTTGGTGGATCGTGCGAGCGATAAACCAACTATCACATGACGTTGGGGGTTTCGCATCAAAAAGAAGGTGGATGGTATAGTCGGAAAATACGAAGCTAGACTTGTGGCTCGTGTTTTTCAACAGCAACAACGGGTAGATTTGAGGAAGTATTCGCACCTGTATAGCGATATATAAAAGGTCATCTATCCGATGGAATATATATGGCGCAGCCAAGTATGTTCATCGAAAACAATAAAAAAAGTCTTAAAACAAGCTGTATGAGAATGGTATAGAAACCTAAGCGGATATCTGGAAACGATTGGTATGAAGAAAACTGATGCTGATCCATGTGTCTTTACAAGAAAAAAATCTACGAAACTCGAATAATAATAACTGTTTACGTCGATGATTTGTTACTTGCCTCATAAAGTGTCAACGCACTTACCCTGATGAAAGCTAAGCTCCAAGACAAGTTTAAAATGAAAGGCATGGGTCATTTAGGAAATATCTTGGGAATCCACATCGAGAGGGATGGATCTACTAGAAAAATTAAATTATCACAGGAAAACTGTGCAAGGAAATTGATTAAAAAATTGTGAATGGGCTCTGCAAATCCTGTTCCGACTCTGTTGGAGCAAGGAATCAAATTATCTAGAGATTCGGCACCTGCTTCAATGGAAAAACAAAATTACATGAAGAACGTGCCTTTTCGAGAACTGATTGGCGGTTTAATCTACATGGCATGGCAAATGCTACTCGTCCATATCTTGAATTTTCGACTAGTCTTTTAAGTAGATTCAACGCTGAGCCCAGAAAAATGCATTGAAAGGCAGCAAAAAGCGTTTCGAGATACATTATTGGAATGCTCAACTACGAGATCACATATCTAAATCTTTAGAATTATCTAAAGATTCGGACTGAGCGGGCGATATCGAAAATCGTGTTCGGGAAATGTCACAATATTTGCACAAGGAATTAGAAGTCAGTTGCCTTATCTACCATATGGAAGCGGAATATATGGCAATCTCCCAAATAGTCAAGAACATCTTAGATCCAAGTATCTTAGACGTCTTTTAAGTCATATGGGTTTTTTGAATTACGTTGAAAATCCAGCGATTACATTTTGTGATAACCAGAGTGCTATTCGTTTAAGCAACGATACCGTTTTCCATAAACGCAGTACGCATATAGACATTAGTTTTCACTTTTCGCGTGAGGCTCAAGAAAAGAAAGAAATTCTCGTGGATTATGTTTCGTCTGATAAAAAAACTGATGTATTCACAAAAATTTTGGCTACGAAAAAACATGCGAAATGTTGAAAAATGATGCTTAATTTGTGATTAATTTTTCGGTGTACATGAATAGGCGGACTGTTGGAACAATATGATTTAATTATATCTCATTCATGTTCACTCTAGATTGAACTATTTGATAGCTCGTACATAAGTTTGATTTTTATATATGTATTTTTCTCCGCAAAAGCAATTCCTTCTCCCCTCATCCTCACTTGTGGTAGCGTCGCTTTTACTTTTACATCACCGATGGCGTGTCTTCCAAGTTTTTCCATTAATTCTGTACTTATTCTTCTTCTCTGTATGTAAAATATATATTTGTTTTAATAAACGAATATTGAAACTATCACTGATTCTATCAGTAAATGTTGCGAAAGTGTTCTGAAATAACCTTCTTCCATCATGAATTGAAAATATTTTACATTTCAAATGTTGACAAATGTTGACAGACTGAATAGATATGAACGTATTGAATGAAGCATGGAAGTCTTTCAAGAATACTGATTAACCGCAAGCAGGCATCCAATAGAGGAAGAGCGGGTGCTTTAGGACCCGGAGAAACATCAACATTTAGGTTTCTCTCAAGCCCAAAGATCTGGCTGAACTGGATGGCGAGCTTCGTGGTGATTTTTCCGAAGAATCCGACCTCTGGACTATCAATTGTAGTTTGTATAATGCAGCAAGAGCTTTGTCAGATGCAAACCGTAAAATAAAACCAACGGTTGATCATAAGACCAAAAGACGAATGCATCAACTCAGGACAAAGATGGGCTGGGCAAAGCAGTACGCTTCCCGCATTTAGTGTGTGATTGACTACATAATATCTGGCAGGACTTTCACTGTCGAGGTTCGACAGTTCGCGCGCGAACTCCGGATCCGTCATCACACACAACAAGTCAAACTACTGACAATCAGGCAGCATATTGCTGACAGACAGGGCCGGCCTTAGGGGTTTTGACGCCCTGGGCAAAAAGAAAGTTCGGCGCCCCTTCCCCGCCCCCCAATATTAGAATATATATTAATTAATAAATGTGCCGTTAAATTAAATTTCGCAAAATAGGTTATTGATAATTGAATAATTATTGTTTGATTATCTCAAGGAATTCAACATTCAAATCTTCATTATAAATATATACAAATAATTATAAACATACATATTCTATACATATACATACATAACATACATTCCTACATACTAGTAGGTAGAAGTTTTGACACAGTTGCATTCGATACCTATATTATTGGTGCTTTGTATAACGAATAGTCAAATCAATTTTATTTTTTGAGCTTTCGCTCTCGCAAATTCTACGATGACATCAGAAAGATCTATTACTATTTGACTTCAAAATATATTTCTCGATCGATAGCATCGCGAGAGCGCTTAATCTATCACCTGACATAGTCGATCTCAAGTATGTCTTAATTAGTTTGAACTTTGAGAAGCTTCTTTCCGCGGATGCCACTGTGACAGGAGTTGTTAAAAAAATGCGCAACGCCATCCCTAAGTTAGGAAAAGTGTCGTGCAAATCATTTTGAACTAAAAAATTCAATGCTTCGACGGGTCTTGTGATATTATCTGGCGACGTATATTTCAAGTGTTTCAACTCATCACAGAGATCTCTACCATTAATGTCACTTTCCTTACGATGCATCAGTGTTTCTTCTAATTGTTTACAATGTCGCATTAAAAGTTTGGGTTTAGAAGATGTTTTCAGATCATATAAAAAATACCCGATTTTGTTGTAATCTTTTAGTTGTTGGAATTGCTCTTCAACAGATGCACACTCTTGCTCCAGCAGTATGTAAAAAAAGTTTATTTTAAAATTTCTTTCGGGATCTTCGAGTAGCTCATCTGGTGTTTCATGCCCAAATTGTTTAGTTCCTTCATGTCGCACTCGCAATACCTATTAAACTGAAAAATTTCGAAAAAAATGTAAAACAAATGTTTTAGAAAAAACATCCTAGGACAGGCTACCAAAGCTACTAGATATACAGGGTGTTTTTTTTAACTTGAGACAACGAAATATCTAAAAAAATACGCATCCTACGGAAAAAATGTCTGGAATAAAAACTTTTTATTTTCGAGGGGGAAAAAAGATTTGTTAAAATTTACCCCATCCCCACCCGCAAAGGAGGCAGGGGTGGGGGTTACTTTGTAATTTCAAATGGCAACCCCAATTTTTTATCACAGATTCAGGTTCTCCTTTACGAAAATACGTAAGTTTTATTCGGAAAATTTGTTTCGATTCGCGATAGATGGCGCTGCAATTGCGAAAAATGAAATTGTTGACACTACTTTTAGCTCTACCCAGGAATAACGACGCGGACGTAGTAGTTGTCTATTCCCTTCGGGGTGCTTAATTTCGGTGAGTCGCCTTGCCTCTCACCATCCATCGGGGTGCTTGAACTTTTGGCAACGGGACAGTAAAAGTGATCAAACTGTCGAAAACCATTCCCGAATGCAGTTGGTTGACAACAGTCGATTTTGGATGTAGACACTACATATCATCGAGTCTCCACTGTCTACAATCCTCGACGTCATTCCGGCCGAGCGATAACCGCGTCTGTCCGTGCTTAACGTTTATTCATTAGGAAGGTTGATTGTGTTCATTTGATTTGGGTGTGTTGGTTGCTTTCGTTTGGGTTATTGTTGTTGGTCACGTTCGTTTGAGTTGGTTTGGGTGTCGTTGTATTTCCTCATTACCTTACTTCATTACTTTTACAATGGAATTTCTATCTCAGCAACAGAAGATTGAAATGATTCTCATTTATGAAGAAAGTGGCAGGAATATCAATGATGCTCTCACGCTTTATGCTCAACGCTTTCCAGAAAGTGTTCCTTCACGCGCTTCTTTTTACCGGGTATTTCATTGATGGAAATTTGAACGGTGAAAAATATTGTGATATTTTAGAAAATCAACTTCCAATATTGTTGGAAGACCTAAGCTTGGAAGTGCGACACAACATGTGGTTTCAATATGACGGTTGTCCAGCACATTATGCGGCAATCGCGAGGGAAGTACTCAATCGCGAATTCAATGGACGATAGATCGGTAGAGGAGGTCCAGTAAATTGGCCTGCCAGATCGCCAGATCTTACGGCGCCGGATTTCTATTTGTGGGGTTATCTAAAGAATCGCGTGTATCAAGAAGTGCCCACAATTCGTGATAACATGATCGAGCGAATCAGGTCTGCTTGTGCACAAATATCACCAGACACAATTCGCAGTTGTGTGGAGTCTTCCAAAGCTCGGATTAACAAGTGCATCGAAGCGCGAGGACACCATTTTGAGCACTTATTTTAAAATAATTATTCGAAATCAAGCATCCCTGTGGTGAGAGGCAAGGGGACTCACCGAAATCAAGCACCCCGATGGATGGTGAGAGGCAAGGGGACTCACCGAAATTAAGCACCCCGAAGGGAATAGACAACTACTACGTCCGCGTCGTTATTCCCGGGGTAGAGCTAAAAGTAGTGCCAACAATTTCGTTTTTCGCAATTGGAGCGCCATCTATCGCGAATCGAAACAAATTTTCCGAATAAAACTTACGTATTTCGTAAAGGAGAATCTGAATCTGTGATAAAAAATTGGGGTTGCCATTTGAAATTACAAAGTTACCCCTACCTCTGCCTCCTTTGAGGGTGGGGGGTGGGGGTGGGGTAAATTTAAACAAATCTTTTTTCCCCCTCGAAAATAAAAAGTTTTTATTCCAAACATTTTTTCCGTAGGATGCGTATTTTTTGAGATATTTCGTTGTCTCAAGTTAAAAAAACACCCTGTATAAAAAATCGAAAATCATAACTGTAAAATTACAGTTGGCACAGAACAAAGATTATTTTGCAATTAATTGTTTATAAGAATATAGTAAACAAATGGTTCTAATGAAGAGAAAAACTATAAAAAACGAATTTAAATTTTTTGTTGGTTTCACGTTTCGAAACAAAAGCTTTATCAAACATATGCATTTCTTTATAAAACTTGTTATCACCAAAAAACGATTGAGATTTTCACAAATTGAATGAAGCATTGGTTATCAGCGTGATATACTCATGAGTTAAACAAAAATTATATCAATAATTGAAAACGATTAGTTCTATGAGAATTTCAATGACACATTAAAGTTTTGTTTTACCATGAGCTTTTCAAACATAGTTTTAGATTTTTTTTGCAATTAATAATGAAATTGTTAGTACCTTTGTGGACTTCTTAAACCAAAGGTACCGAGCGGCACAATTAGTGCATACAGAAGTGTTATTGGCTACTGGACTCATTGTAACTAATTTTGGAATACGAGCAAAGTTTAGAAAAAATATTTCAGAATAAAATTGGTTCTATAGAAATAGTTTTGATTTTTCTAATCAATGATAACAGTAAAATAATTCGCAGAAATAATTTAATAATTACTCAAATAATACCTATTTCTACAAGTACACATATATGGGTAAACTAGCTGTGAATTCGATCTCGAGTGTTTCCACTTTGTTTGTATTTATAATTATATGGTGCTCATTTCACGAGCACTTTGCTTCCCGATAGCAAATGTATTTGCTTCCTCATAGAGGAAGCATTAGTTATTTTTTTCAATAATAGGCAAACCGAAGTCTTCATTTTGCTCAATTTAAAAATAGAAATTTACCAAAAATGAAAAATTACAGAATAATACAAAAATGTTTTAAATAACAAGACAAATCAGACAAATCAAATCTTGGGTTCGAAATAATAATTTTTTGAGCTGGAAAAGGGAAAGGAAAAGTTCTGTCGCACCCTATCCCTTTCCCAGCTTTACGATTTCTTCACAAAACTTGTCATAATATTACTCTATTTGAAAATTTATGATCAAAAAGTCTTTTCTATTCATGCATCAACTTTAAATTATGTCGATGAAAAAAGTTTTTCTGTTTGAACCTGATGATTCAGATATTATAAATGAGCAGAAATTCCCTAATCTTCAATAAAGTGTATTATTATTATTATAGATCAATCAATTTGCCTTGAATCAAGAGATTTTTTCCGTTCTTGCATCAATTTTGAATTATGTTACTGAAAAGAAGTTTTACTATGAAAAACCGTGTTTTCAAATATTATGCAATTTCACAATTTCCATAGTCTTCAATAAAATGTCTTAATATTATAGGTCAGTCGATTGATCTCGAATCAACACATATTTTCTGTTCTTGCATCAACTTTGAATTATGTTAATGAAAACAGTTTTACTATAAAAAAACGATTTTCAAAATATATAAATTACCATAACTTCCCTACTCTTCAATAAAATGTATTAATATTATAGGTCAATAGATTCGTCCCGAACCAATGAATCTGTCACATTCTTGCATCAACTTTGAATTATGCTAATGAAAAAAGTTTTACTATAAAAAACCGTATTTTCAAATATTATGCATTACCATAGCTTCCTTACTGTTCAATAAAATTCATTAATATTATAGGTCAATCGATTCGACTCGAATCAACACATCTTTTCTGTTTTTACATCAACTTTAAATTATGTTAATGAAAAAAGTTTTACTATGAGAAACCGATTTTCAAAATATATAAATTACCATAACTTCCCTACTCATTGATAAAATGCATTATTATTGTAGGTCAATCGATTCGTTTCGAACCAAGGAATCTTTTATATTCTTGCATCAACTCTGAATTATGCTAAAGAAAAAAGTTTTACTATAAAAAACCGATTTTCAAAATATATAAATTACCATAACTTCGCTACTCTTCAATAAAATGTATTAATATTATAGGTCAATCGATTCGTCCCGAACCAAGGCATCTTTTATATTCTTGCGTCAACTTTGAATTATGCGAATGAAAAAAGTTTTGCTATAAAAAACCGATTTTTAAAATATTATTGAGTGCTAGAAAAAAAATGCATTAAATATTTTTTGAAATCCTTCGGTCAGTTTCAAGATATTAGTAAGGAAAATAAGCTCTCCAAATTTCATCAATTTATCTGCAACCGTTTTCTAGTTATCGTGTTCACAAAAAAGCGTGACATCCACACATCAACACATCCACACATCCACACATCCACACACACACACACACACACACACACACACATCCGGACAATTGCTTAGAACATTGTATTAGACATTTTTAAATTAGGGAGGGTTCAATTAAATGAATGTAAAAAATTTGAAAAATGTCACCATTACAAAGCTTCCTCTGTGAGGAAGCAAAATCAAAGAATTTTCAGTATCATGTAAACTATTTCTGTTATATTTATTCGGAAGTATTTATATTTTTCATTTACCAGTGGTTGAAAGATATTGTTTAAACAAATTTGCACTTTTTTGTGAATCCTCTTCCGCTTGCAGTTTTCTTTTGCAATTATCTGAACCGGATGCCTTCTTTTTGGGCAGCATGTTGAAAGAGAAGAATTTTTCGGAGAACCTTGTGTCTCCATTGAGGAAGAAATGACAAATAAGTAAGGCGGTACAGTACTTGCATATATACCATTCGAAGTAGGGTTAGTGGAGGAAAATTCACTAGAAGTAGCAATATAGAATAGGTAACATAATTGCGTTTATCTTAAGTTTGAATATCTATGAATCTCTGAAATTAGGGACCACAGTTGGATTTTTAAAATCAACCTTCATAGAAATAAATCAAAATTACCCTCACTCTGTCCAGCGAAAGACCATAAGGCTACTATGTATAAGTAGTCATAGCTAGTGCTTCATGAAATATATTATGTTTAAAAAGTCTAAGATTTCTATATTAGGTCTATAATGGCGAGAGATGATTGAAAAATCCTGTTTGGAAGAAAATAGAATGAAGACACGCTCACAAGGATTGGGTTTGTGTAAATCGAAGGTAAGCTCTTCTTGGAAATTTATTGTCTCCCATTAGACAAAGTTTTATAGTCAGGTCATTTTGGATAATTATTCCGGAAATGAATAGGTCTAGAGTGGAGAGAGAGAGGTGGGTTAGAGAAAATCAACAGTTTTTGTCTTACACATCTCAACTCTTCCAAGACCCTCCAGTTACTGTCGTCCACCCAGCCGCACCAGAGGAGCTCGAGGCATTTTGGAGATAAGTCTTCGAAGTCCAGCATCCACTGAAAGAAAACTAAAAAGAATATAAATAGCTTCAAGGAGCTTTAATGTGCCCTCATAACACCTGATGAAGAATGCCCACCTTTCACTACCGAGGAGGTGAAGAACTTATTAAGAGGCATGAAGAACTATTCCGCTCCGGGACCAGATGATATCAAGACCTTCTGGTGGAAGAAGTTTCCTTCAACCCACCAGCATCTGGCCCGCATTTTCAACGCATATCTAAGGGCGGAAGAGCCTAGTCCGGAGTGGTTGGTGGAAGGGCGCACAGTGCTCCTGCGGAAGACGGGCAACTTAGCTGACCCTAAGAATTACAGGCCAATAAGTTGTCTGAAAACACTGTAAAAGATCTTCACAGCTATCCTGAATTTGGATTGTTCAGACAGTTGGACCTGTGTGGCGAGAGATGTACGGATAATGCGGCTCAAAGAAAGGCGTAGCAGGATGTCGGGAGAACCTGCTTATCGATAGATGTGTCTGTAAAGACGCAGCATCCTATCAGCGTTACCTATCGATGGCCTAGATTGATTATAAGAGAGATTTTGATTCAACCTCTCATAGACTCATCATCTGTCTGTTGGAAAGCTTGAAAGTTCATCCACACATCGTGTGGTGCATAGAGAAATTAATACCATTTCGGAAAACCAGATTTTCTATCTTATCTGCAAAATTATCGTGTGATCACTAACAGTTTAACCTTCCAGAGAGGTGTGTTTCAGGGCAACACCATGCACCCTCTCCTCTTTTGCCTCACATTATTGCCACTATCTCTCGCACTTCGCCATTCCGAAGAGTACCTCTGCGACAAGACTCTAGCTCTAGACATTTTTAAAGAGTACACTTAAGAGATTGGAATGAAGTTCGGGTTAGAAAAATGCGCCAAGGTTTATTTGAAGAAAGGAAAACTTAATGGTATCCCCGAAGACCCTGAGCTTGTCGACAGGAGCCTTATACGACAACTTAGAGCTGGAGAGACCTATACATACCTGGACGTGCCACAGAGCCGCATTCAGGATGTGACATCTATAAAGGATACTCTCCGATGCAGATACAAACGTCTCATCCGACAGATATGGTCTTCCGAACTGGCAGCGAGAAACAAAGTATATTACAAAGTATAAACAAAGGAATATTCTGTTAAGCTAATCGTCTTGATCATCGGCACTCTTGGAGGTATCAAGGTTGCACTGTTTAATAGCCTGAAAAGCATCCCTGCGTGTCAATAAACTGCTGAGACACTTGCGGGGAAAATGCAGAAGGCGGTCGTCCTGGGGTCGCTCCGTGTCCTCAGGGTGCACAACTCTTTTGCCGGATCATCGTATTGAATTCGTCGCAGACTGTATCCACCTATCTCGCGGTCTTGAGACTTAGTCACATCTGAAATTGTACCGCGATTTCGCTAGGAGCGGGTGCTTTTTTTTAGATTAGCACCCGCTTTTGGCGAAATCCTGCGGTAGTTGTTATGAGAAACTTTAAACTATATATATGCATATATATATATATGTACAGGGTGTCCAAGCCAGGGCTTACTGAAAATTATGCA
>CAKNXH010032786.1:0-13486 GCA_932178445.1 Andricus quercusramuli | reverse complement strand
GCGCGGCTGTATACACCTCAGCGGAGGCGTAAATTAGGTTAAGTTTTTGTAGATATAAGTTGTATAAACGCTTAGTTTTTTTTGTGGATCCACGTAGACAATAATTTTAATTAGTACTTTTATTGGATATTGTTTTTTTTTTTAAGTGACTTATATATTTAGAATTACTATAAACAACATAAACTATTTTCTTTTGTAATATCGGTTGCCAACGAATGAATAAACGTCTATCCGGGAGGGGTGGGTTTGTTATACACGAGTCGCATAGGGCGAGATCCTTTTTAATGTTAATTATAAAAAACCCTCTCGCATACGACGTTTATCCATTCGGTAGGCAACCATGTTAGACATTAGGCCCTTCAGACTCTTAAGAGAAACAGAGACAGAGAGAGAAAAGAGAGAGAGAGCCCGATACGCCGCGCGAAACTCAAACGCGCGCATCTCCCTCCACTTGAATCTTCCCACTCCGGCCGACTCCCGCGAGGCGCCCTCGGGTTTAAAAAGGCGCGCTCCACCACGGAACGGCAGAATGATCAGGGCTGGATTCCCCGCTCTGATCTTAAAGCTAACGGCTGGATCTCCCGCTATTAGGGAGATTTTGCATATCGTTCCGTAACATACGGTAAACGCTAAAGTCACGTGATGACGTTTCTGCGCATGCTCTACGAGTTTAACGTTAACGTTTTCCGCTATCCGACGTTCGTTAGCGTATCGTTTAGCGTTTACCGTATCCTACGATACGCTACGCAAAATCTCCCTATTAGCACTAGTAACCTCCCCGGGCTGGACTTCCGCTCGGGCCAGGCAATCCCAACGCAAATTTCAAGGTACTCTCACCGCCACTCCCCTCCCCAAGGCTGGATTTCCCGCTTTGGATTCAAACACGCCGCCAGGCCACGCAACCAACGCACCCCGTTGCGGACGGAACCCGTGACAACACGTTCTTTCTCTCTCTTTCTTTTGGCGCGAACTCTGTTGAAACTGGGCACAACTTAACTATACTATCTTATCTATCAAACTAAATAAAATATCCTACCAATTAAAAAAAAAAAAAATTGATTAGCATTTCGAACTCGAAAGTTCATTGCCTCACTACCCGATTCGGGTAGTGTTTCTAGGTGGATAAATACTAACAGTGTGGGACCATCACATCTACGACGGGTCAACAACACGCAGTATTCCCTTCAGTGATCTAACGGGAACTGGTGTTTTCAGCGTGGTATCGCCGTTGACATATCCTACCAATTAAACGACATACGGCTGGATCCCACACCCCATAGATATTTAATTGACATTTCATCCGCACTACAAACCTAGTTAGGACAACTCGAGACCTCTCACTCTCTCCTACGCACTTAACTCCTATCCACTTCCCTCGCTCTCTCTCTCTCTTTCTACCTTCCGTGATTTCTCTCCATACCTCTCACTACCTCCTATCGTACTCTCTTCACGATTATCTCCTTACCGGTACAAATAGTATCCACTCATAAAGGAAGGACCATATCAAAGTGCTATCTATCGCAGTATTCTCAAAATTTCATATAATGCAAGCAACATTTAAATACGTTGAACAATTTATATTCATAATATTTTGATTTATTCTAATGGCACTTAAATATAAAATTATTAAAATTATAATTTTACATATGTTTGTTAACAACAATAGGTATTTAACATATGGAAGTAAGTATGTGTTTTTTTATGAAATGTTTAATAGGTACTATATATTAAGAATAACATTTATTAATAACAAATATAAATTAATTTTATAGTAAATTGGAAGTCAGAACCCTTTTGACAAAATAAAAATCCTAACAGAAAACGAAATATTATAATAAAAACGTAACAAGAAAAAATTATAATATAAAAATTATAGAAACTTGAATAATGAAATTAGCAAATGTATCTTAATATTTTTTTAGTATAATAAATTAGGAATTAAAAAATTCTAAATTTTAATAATTTAATTTTTAAGAACGAGGAAATTTTTTTGGCTCAATATAACAAGTTATAGTATTTCAATTTCTTGTAGGATCAAAAAATTAAGAATCGAGTGAATTCAAGAAATATTTAGAAGATTCGAAGAGAATAAAAAAGAATTTAAAACTGTAAAAGATTGTATAGAAAGGCCGATTTTTAAAAAGATTTCAAACAAAAAATTTAGAAGCTTTCAAAGAATTACATTTTGAACGATTTTTCAAAATTTCAAGAAAAATTTGAGTCAGCTAAAAATATTCTAAGGGATTCAAGAGGTTTTGAATAGATTTAAAATATTTTAAAACTTGAAACATTACTGAAAATTTATCGAATATTTTTTATTTGTGCTAAACTTTTTTTTCCGAAAAAGCAAAATGACAAAATTTTCTTTGGTTCCAGCTGAATAAATTTCAGGTTCGACATATTCAAGTTTTTTTTTGAATGTGTAATTAATTTCATAATTTTCATTTTTGTTCACTAGTAAAAGCTGTAAATATAACAAATTCGTCATAATTTTTGAACCAATAGGAAATATTTTGAATTTAAAATCGTTAAATTTTACATTGCAGTTGATGAATTTGGAATATTCCATTTTTAAATTACGTAGGTATATAAAGTGTTCACCTTCTAATACTTATTTAAAAAGTCCTATATATTTTGTAATGTTATGGGTGTAGTTCAAATATTATATTTTCAAATATCGTGTATTTCAAGAGAAAAGTGGAAAAAGGGGAAGCTTTTTGAGAATAGGGAAAAAAGGGGAATTTCAAGAAACAGGGGGAAACTAAGAAAAAAAGAGTAGATTGTGCACTCTGTATATTATATATATTTTTACGTTTAATTTGTTAGGTGATTTGTAATGAAAATGAAAAGACATATTTTTAATTCGTTTACTTGAAAAAATGGTATGCCTTCAAATTGAAATGCTTTTATATATTAATATGAATATATTTTTTCACTCATTAATCTTGTCAATCACTTTACAATAAATTATTCTTTCCACTAATTACAAGTGTCTTCAATAATATATTTAATAAATAATTTTTTTTCAATTTTAAATTATTTTGATGCAATTGTTACATTAATTTATTTGTATATCAGTTATTATAAATAAATCATATATAAATATATATTTTTCAGAGAGAGATTATTAATTATAATATCAATAAATGTTCAAAAATTGCAACAATTGCAATTGTTTACAAATCAATTAATTAAATTAGCAAAATAAATAATAGAGAAATATGAATACAACTCAAACTGTTTTCAAAATACTCATCTTTATATTCAATTTTCCTAATAATAAGTTACATGTTCTTATGAATTTTTTATTATTAATAATTACAGCTGCGCTTATTGTTACTGAAATTTATGTTCTTCTTTTATTTTTATAAAAAGTATCGAGTTTTAAATGAATTTTAGTACTTTTGCTATACATAACAATGCAAACACGGGCCTACGCGTTCAGAGCGCCATCTATTGGATTTATTTGAACTAAGATTGTTACGTCCCGGTTAAAATTTCAAATTTTTACGTAACCACTAACGATAAGTAGAACAGATAAGCTACTTATGGTAATTACTCATGTGGTTGATCACGAAGCGTGGTACATAGCGGCCAGCGATAAACGATCCGCGGTCGGTAACGTCACGAGCGTATGATAAACCGGAGTACTTACCATGAGGATATCAAATATCGGTAACATTTAGATGTTACTTAGATATGTTACCGATATAGGATAATCACATTTATACCATTACCGTACGAATATATTATTCATCGTAATATGTTAAATAATAACGATATAGATATAGAATATTAATACACACATGTGTTTAAACTAATACAACAATTAATGCCATATGTGATACATCAGTCACCTAACAATGTACAATGTAATACTAGTGAAATCAGTATGTAAATAGTCAGACACACGGTAACCGAAAGTGTCTGACGAAACGCATTACACATAATTAAGTTAGTAGTAGAATTCATATTCTTGAAAGGTCAAGAGTCGAGATGCACGACCGCTGTCCACGGTTGCTGACGATAGCATAAATCATTCAACGTTTAATAGTATTAGTTACCCACTAGCATCGCTCACAAACATTGAGCGGATCTAGATACGAGTAATATTATTAATAAGAACGTGCCGATTTCAAAAGTTAGATCGCCCTACCCCTAGCATGGAGAAACCATCATATATAAACCCCAGATACATCCTTGTCAATTGTCTTACGTTCTCAACAGTCATACTGTTCACTTCGATGTACGATTAACGAATCGCTTTGACAAAGTCGCGGCTTCTAACTCACTGTGACCGAAGAAACACTTTGAATAAGTCAAGTACTTTCAAGTTCAACTCAAAATAGTTAACGTGTTCGAATCCCGAACTAAGTCCCCTCGGCTGAGACTTTCGGTCGTTGTAGAGAAACTTTCCGAATAAAGTCCGCGGTGTTAACGTTCGTGAAAGGACTCAATATTGAATTACTTTTAAGTACATTCAAAGTCTCATCCGGTAAAACTCCGTCGGTGTTTTACAAACAATAAGGAGATACAACCGACAAAGCAACTCACTCTTTTGCCCTTTCAAGCATCGAAAGGTATATGTAAGTCTAATTCATGTAACTTTTAACTTTATTCTTATTCTTTATAATAAAACAATTATTTAAACAACCATCTCTGAATCATTTGAACACTGTACTCTGACACAGTCCGCGTAGGGCTGATAAGTGACACACAAACCCACAATCAAATAATTGGTCAGGTCTTACCAGCCTGACGTAATCAGCACACTGGTCTCTTTCTATTCCTATTTTCCATACTACCCTCGCCTATTGCTCGGGACGTGACAGCTGATTTGGTGGCAGCGGTGGGATAGTCACTTCCGTTTAAATTCAGTGTTTTCGTTAACAAATTTAACTTCAGTGTATTTTTAAGATAGCTATTTCATCGGCACTCGAGAGTATAAGTCCTTCTTAGATACGTTGCACGGTCACCTTCGGGGCAAGGCAAAGTTCGAAGTGCATGATAGGCGTTGGTATACTTCGCGTGCTCGCAAGCTCTGCCACCGTTAATAATTCCACGAAATACCCCGAATTAACCTTGTATGTACTCCTTGTAGCAGGATTGTACAAGTGAAGGGTTTAAATCAACGTCATCGAAAATCAACATTCAAAAATCGCGTTTTAGATCAAAAACCTTAAGTTTGCAATCTCAAAAGTCTAACCAAACCACAACCGTGTGGGAAGCCCAGAATCAAGGGGTTAGAAAATTAATTAACTTGAAAAGTCGAACCTTTCCGACATTCCAAACCATCCAAATAATTTAAAGATATAACTCTTACAGTGTTGAAGTATTCAGGAGTCGATAAACTGGTCAAACATATAATTAAATACAAGATCTACCTTTATTAATTATCCATTGAATTATTGTCATGATAATTTTATACGCACAGTGATATCCAGAATTATCGTCGTGTAACTTATACTAAAACACGGATTCTTTGACTCATTTTTGAACCTTATCTGTCTAACCGTTACTGTCCTTTTTCACTGTACCACGGAGGAGATTGCTGGTTAGTGATCAAGGTGTATAGGCGATCAGACAATTCATTTACTTTGCGACGAATATTAACTCCTCTGACAGACCCCAATATCATGTCAATTCTGAACCAAAAGGAAAGTTCCTCATCAACTTATTAATTCTTTGCTTATTACGAGTCAGGAATTGCATGAGGGATATTTAACCCAATTATAGGTAGAATCACACTGTTATGGAAAGGAGTTCTTGCAAATCATTCACTTAATGAAACTTTAACCTTGGATACATTCTAAAGGCGAATGTGTAATTACCTATCACAGCTTATAAATAAACAAAAGTCAAAAAAATAAATAAATAAATAAAATTTCAGTCCACACAAATTACTTTAGAGCTAAAATAGTCGATTTGGTGTACGACCCATCTTTGAACAACCACACCTTTGATTGAATTGAACCATTCTAAAGTTCTAATTTGTCCCAAAGATTCATTTTCAACAATTGGCACAGTTCAAATTCCCATATTAAATGAAATTGTTGAATTCAACGTGATAACTTCGGAAATTCCAACCGACATCTCTGGTATAGTAGGTAGATCATTTTAAAACAATTACGTCTATCCATTCCTGAGTTTCTTGAATGAACAAGAGAAATTCGGCTGAATATTAAATCAAATTTGCTAGATTACTTAAAAAAGCTATGTGCTCTTAACTAGACGCAATTCAAATCACACCTGTCAATTAATTGTTATCATTGTAATAGTCCAAGCTGTCATTGCAGAGCCAGATATAGCGCATAGACATTGAACTTTCATATTTCAAATTATACAGACCTTAGTCCTCTACTCGTCTCTGAGCAAAGAGTGTCCGTCTAGCATTCACTGGACTTACCCACTAGACAGGGGAGGTAGTCTCTTGTTAGTGATAGGTACACGTTTACGATCAGACATTCCACTTACGTTACATGCAAAGCTTTTAGTCGCTCGTGATCAATAACTTTTACTCAATCTATACCTGAGTGTAGAGTCAACACAATTATCACTTTACTTAAACAAAAAGTAATGTTCATAAATAATTTCAATAAATATCGGAACAACATTTGAGTTTTTCTCATGAAGTAATTATCTTTTAGTTATTATTAGTAATCAAAACTAATCTAATCTAATAATCAAAAGAAGTTCCAATAATAAAACTTTATTGTACAAACCCCAAAATTTACGCAGAAATTATTGATTGTGTTTACAATTAAATTCCAAGAAATTATTCAATCAGGGTGAATAAAACTCTCAACTCTCTTTGAAATTACTCAATTTTAATTTAATTCCCAAATACCTTAACAAAAATGCCTGACGGACCTAATGACACTCAATTTACTGGCGATATCAATCGCACACTCAGTGAAGCCATGATGACATCCATGGCGGAGTGTTTCGCCGTACAACAAGGGATCGTAAACATCCCTAATTATGACGGAAAAAACATGCCCGTTAGAGACTTTATTCAAGACATTATGAATGGAGAATCGTCAGTGCCATCTAACTGTGAAACCCAGTATCTTAAAGCGGTATTGGCCCGACTAAAAGGCGCAGCCAGAGATAGTATTCATGGAAAAAGTTTTACATCAATTAAGGATTTAATTAAACATTTGAAACAACGTTTTGCCCCTCGCAAAACTTATGCGTGGTATCTGCATGAAATTTCTACGATTAGAATGAGACGAGAAGAAAGCGTTAGTGAATTCTTTGATCGCGTGATTCTTCTAAAATCAGGAGCTCAGGCCGCACTCGAAGATAAATACCCCAACGTGGACCAACTATTAGCCCCGTTAAAGGACTGTGCTCTAGAAGCCTTCAAACGTGGGTTACCGGATAATATTGCGGGTTTAGTAGAAGCACGCAACCCCTCAAGTTTAGATGATGCTTTAAAAGTAGCACTTGAATATGAAGCTAGACAACAGTTAAATCCTCACTATTCAACAAATTATTATCACGAACCAAGGTATTATCAGCCTAGTTATTCGGGAACAGGGGATCACAGCCCTAGCCCACATGTGCGTTTTGCGACAGCCCCTGACTCATATAAAACTTGGGATCAGAAACCGCATCACTCCGGGATAATAAAACGTTCCTATTCACCTGGGGGTTCAACCCGCCCCTATGAAAGTAAGCCACATTTTTCCAGTAATTATAACCTTCCTCAACAATACCCGTATACGTCGCATAATTCTCATCATCAATATCCGACCACTTCTATGGAAAATAATGGATATTCCAATTCGAGTTATTCCCGAGGGGGAATGAACACACCACCTCGTGCACAATCTCCCAATCCAACCAACAGTGAGACTTTAAACTACAATTCCGCTCGCCGTACAGACGCAGCGACGGGCGAAGTGAAGGAAGAGCGTCAGAAAAGCGTGCGAATTCTAATGAAACAACAAAGATCTACCACACTAAACTCAGTAGAGAATCCCCAGTAGTCACTTTTTCATCTTCCAATTTCATAAAAACAAGGGCATTATTCTTAATTGACACAGGGGCCGACATTAATATTATAAAGCCGAGTTCCCTAGACGAAGATTTATTGATAACTGAGGACGAATCAATAGATATAACAGGAATAACGACCGTTCGGATTTCCACCATAGGCACCATCAAGTTACCCATAGAAAAATCAATGGTGACGTTTCATGTAGTTTCACCAGAATTCCCCATTAATACCGATGGAATATTGGGACGAGAATACCTCCGTCAAGAAAAGGTAGAAATTTCCTTCTGGCATAACACCATAGTAACCCACTCCAACCCTACTAGGCCAATACCTTTTATCGATGAAGAATCTAAATTTGCACAAGAGCAAATAACTGATTACAAGGGGACCGGACCTAGAAAAATTAAGATAAAAGCAAGATCGCGTCAAGTAATCCCAGTAGAAGTATTGAACAACGAAATAAAGGAAGGATATTTACCATTAATAAAATCAAGAGAAGGGTTGCTAATGGGAGAAGCCGTAGTATCAAATTCCAATGGGATATGTCACATTTATGCCATAAATACTACTGAAGACGACCTAGAAGTTGAAATTGATCCCCAAGAACTAATTCCTTTCGAATATCATCAACTCCCAGGGGATGAATTCGAAGACTACTCTACTGACGAGAATTATTTACCCCCAGAAGATAGGGTACAAGCTATTCTAGACATACTAGAACTAGATCATTTAAATCAAGAAGAGAAAGATCATGTAACTAAAATAGTCCAAGAATATCCAGAGGTGTTTCACTTAACTGGAGAATCATTAACCCCCACACATGAAGTTAAACATAAAATACACACAAGCGATGATGTTCCGATACATGTTCGCCCTTACCGATTTTCTCCTCAACAAAAGGAGGAAGCAAAAATTGTAATAGATAGAATGTTAACAGAGGGTGCTATCGCACACTCAAAATCACCCTATAGCTCCCCCATGTTAATAATTCCAAAAAAATTAGACCACACGGGAAAACGGAAATACCGAGTGGTAATTGATTTTCGATTATTAAACGAAAAAACTATCGGAGACGCTTACCCTCTTCCGAACATCACCGAAATCATGGATCATCTAGGAAAAGCTCAATATTTTACAGTTTTCGACCTAGCGAGCGGTTTTCATCAGATCGAACTAAACCCTGTTGACAGACCAAAAACTGCCTTCTCTTTCCTGAACGGACATTACGAGTATATTAGAATGCCCATGGGTTTAAAGAACTCGCCAGCAACTTTTCAGAGATTAATGGACCAAGTTCTGCTAGGATTACAAGGAGTCGAACTATTTGTCTATCTAGATGACATAGTAATCTATGCAGAAACTTTAGAAGAACACGGGAAGAAAGTAAAACGTCTTCTTAACAGACTAAAGGAGGCAAATTTGTCGATTCAGCCGGAGAAAAGCGAGTTTTTATTTAAAGAAATTACCTATTTGGGCCATATAATTAGCAGTGAAGGAGTGAAGCCCGATCCCAAGAAAATTGAAGCTGTTAAAAACTTTCCCACTCCTAAAAATCCGAAGAATATAAAACAATTTTTAGGACTTGCAGGATATTATAGAAAATTTATTAAAGATTTCGCAGCAAAAACTAAGCCTCTAACCAATCTTTTAAAAAAGGGCGTACCTTTCAATTGGGGTCCAGAAGAAGAAGAAAGTTTCAAAACTATGAGACAAGCTTTATGCGAAAACCCCATCTTGCAATATCCAGATTTCCGGAAACCATTCACTATAACCACGGACGCCTCAGGATACGCCGTTGGTGCGGTATTAAGCCAAGAAAAGGATGGCATAGATCTTCCCATATCCTACTACTCTCACGTACTAAATAGTGCAGAATGCAATTATTCTACTACTGAAAAAGAGTGTCTCGCGGTTCTGTACGCAGTTCGACAGTATCGGCCTTATGTGTATGGAAGGGCATTCACGCTAGTTAGTGATCACGAACCACTAAAGTGGATAAACTCCGTAAAAGATCCGGGACAGAGACTAATACGATGGCGGTTAAAATTAAGGGATTACGATTATGATTTCAAATATAAACCTGGAAAATTGAATACAAACGCCGATGCCCTTTCCAGAAATCCCATCATAGAAAGTGATTCCAAGAAAAGAGAAAACGAAATAGAGAAGAAAAGCGCAAAATTACTACCAATACAAACACGTCAAACTAAACAAGAAACTGAAGGACAAGCGAAGCCTGTAAACAAATCTTCAAACCGACCCTCGATTGTGACAAAAAGAGGACCAACCACCAAAACCGTCGTTTTAAGGCCTTCCATTTCAGGAACCCAACGAGTAACTTTTAAACCCAGGGACAACAGTCAGCGCACGAACATTAATTTAAAACCTATAGAGGACCAGAATGAAAGCTGCATAAGCAAACGCCTGCTCAGAAGAAGAGCCGAAGAAATGAGAAATAAAACTCGACCCAATTACCGCGAGTCCAGTACCGACTCAGAAGATGAGACAGTTGAATCCGATAATCAAGTCCCTCCTATACTACGAAAAACGCGAAGTGTGTTACCCAGCTTGGATATACCTCTGGCAGCTTTTCCGTCGCGCGCTATACCCAAAAGTGCTCCACCCAACGCCACAGTTCATTTCCAGGAAATTTTTGGAAAAGAAATTGCTGAGGACGGACAAGAACAAGAGGAACCAGTAATAGAAACACTCTCGGAAACCTTCATAACCGTGGATCCTCCGCAAAGCGACAGTGAGGAAAGTTCAGAAGAAGAGCAACAAATTGAAGAAAGCAAAGAATTTAATAGTTCGAAATTAACCCGAGAAGAATTGAAAAACTCCTTGGAACCTGATAGTGAGAGTGAATTCACTCGAAGAATAGATTCAGTGATAAATTGGGCTAAACATGAACTACAGGAAGTCAAAACGCAGAAAGTGAACAATCCAGAATCCAGTGAAGATAGCGAAAATATGAAACCTAAAGAAGAAGAAAAATTTTCTTCAACTCAAATAATACGTCCTGAGATTGGACAACGCAAAAGCGTAACTTTCGCACTTCAACCACCCAATACGCCGGACGAACTAGCAACATTTCGTCCATCAGCCTGTGGGTTGCCACAAGCTTTATCTACACCACTTCTAGAATCAGCGAAAATGAAAGAAACTACAAAACTTCCGATGAATTCCAACGAAAACATCAAGCCCAGACAAATAGATATGAGTCTACCCGAAACAGTCAGTACTGAGACTGCAAAAATAATTACAGATGACGATAATACATGTACATCAATCACAAGCATCTAGCCCACATTGCCGACTGAATACACTCGCCCTGCTAATATTGATGCATTCCCAAAAATAAAAGGCAGCCGCGAAAATTTAACCTATCATAGAGGAAACTATGTACACTTCCTTTCCGAGGATTGCGAATTCACTACGCCAATAGGGCGCTTATTAATAGACATAAAAGCCATTGATCCTTCAGAAATTAAAGAACAACATCCTAAGATAGGTCAAATACTTATGACGCCCCGCGGTAGATATAAAGTTTACACTATCATCCTAAAACAAAACCATTTCGACGAATTGAATAAGGAAAACCTGAGAATCGGACTACACAACCTACGTGTAGCTCTCGAAAGAGAGAACATAAACTCATTTCGAATCTCAAAACAAGGAGATTTGACTGATAGCTTACCCAAAGGCTCCCTGATAGAGATTCTAAAAGAAATTTTCGATGATAACAATATCGAAATCACATATTGCTATGGAAGTGTGTGCGTGCCGCCCGAAGAAGATCGTGATCCAATCATAGAAGAATACCATCGAAGTAAGATAGGAGGACATAAGGGAGTTAACAAAACTTATGGGCGAATAAGAGAAAGATTTACTTGGCCAGGAATAAAAGAACAAGTCACGGAAATTGTGCGAAAATGTAGTACTTGCCAAGAGCAGAAGATTATTCGAGCCAAAACCCACGAACCCATGATGATTACAGACACGCCTATAGAAACTTTTGACAAAGTATCACTCGACACAGTAGGACCATTGCCGACAACCCCCGATGGAAATCGACACATTCTCACTATGCAGGATAACTTGTCAAAATATTGTATTGCTGTAGCAATACCCGACATAACAGCTACAACTATTGCGCATGCTCTAGCTAAGAATTTAATCTCACAATATGGCGCCCCAAAAGCCATTTTAACCGACCGTGGAAGTGCTTTTATAAGTAATCTCTTAAAAAAATTATCCAAGATATTTGGAATCAACCAAATATTTACCTCAGGATATCGACCACAATCGAATGGGTCCTTGGAAAGAAGTCATGCAGTATTGGTTGATTACATTCGATCTTACGCAGACTACTACGACGATTGGGATAAATTATTACCCTTTGCCATGTTCTCCTACAACACTTCAATTCATGAAGCAACTAAATTTACACCTTTCGAATTAATATTCGGAAAAATTGCGCGTAGCCCTAGTTCATTCCCTTCCCATGAAAAGTTAGAAACTTACGGGTCTTATTTAAAAGACTTAATAATAAGACTATCTGAAATCAAAAACATGGCGGCTGAAAATTTAATTCATGCTAAATACAGATCTAAACAACTATATGACAGAAAAATAAACCCTTTTTCTGGAAAAGTAGGCGATAACGTGTACGTAAAAAGGGAAACCAAAACTAACAAATTACATAGTAAAAGTCACGGGCCATACACAATTGTAGATATATTAGATAAACACACCGCTATTTTAGAAACAGCGGATGGAAAACGTTTCCAAAAACACGTGGACAAATTGAAAATAGCTCATGAATAACCCTTATAAAATGCAAATCATAACATACAATTTCCTTTTACAGGATGGCCGCTTCAATCATACTCACTAGACTCCCAAAGGGACAAATATACCCTTCCATAAATCATCCAAAGGGTGATATAAACAAATTGGAGCACCCAAAAGGACCGTTAGAAGAGCTGACCGCAGAATACGATTTAACCAAACCCATTTACAGCATACATAGAGTGGAAGGGCCGTTGCACGCCCAAAGATTTATAATTAAGTGTGTCGTAGAAGACACAAAGCGCGGAAATTTATTTATTACAATAAGCGAACGCGAAAAGAAAGTTAGGGTAGCAGAGCATGAAGCAGCCAGGAAAATGTTGAAAGAATTAGAAGATGTTTACTTTTTCAGCGAAGAGGTTAACACTCAAAATCAAACTGAAGACACATATGTCTTATGTACAGATAATGACGCAAAAATGTTAATAAAGTTATTTAAATGGGAAAATTGCTGCGAATATTGCTATCTAAGGGGACATAGAATAGAATCTTGCACTAAAGAAATCTTGAGAAATAAACGATTAGCGGAAAACACCAAAGAGACAAATGTGGTATCAGAAGAAGAGTTTTGGGGTTCCATGAATGAGAACTGATACAAATAATTTAATCAATTATAATAATACATATATA
>CAKNXH010032785.1:0-14179 GCA_932178445.1 Andricus quercusramuli | reverse complement strand
CATTACTTTACCGTTACGCTGTAGCGTAATGTTTGCGTTCGGCCGGTCCGCCAGGGTAGGTATCAACACCGAAGGGCAAGGGAACTTGACGCTTTACTGCCCACTCAATCAATTCAACCTTTCTCCACGCCGTCGTCGGATTTCGAAATTCTGGATCAATCATGGCGTGGTATCGAGCTTGATCTATGACGATTGCAGATGTTTGCGGAAGACGTTGCTCGACTTTTCGGAACCAATCTGTGTAATGTTTGGCATTCATTTCATGATGGTAATCGTGACTACCTGTTTTTCCAATGAAACAGTCCATTGCTCCAGGTAGAAAACCCTTCTCACTACCAATGTGACAAGTTATTAGTCTGGTTCCTGCTCCAGAAGGTTTAATGAAACCTCGACAATTTCCAATTTCTTGAACTCTGTGACGGTAATAATTATAATTAGAGTGTTCCTTCTGCAGAATGTGTTCTACCCACCCGAATTGCTTAGTATGATTCTTCCCGCACCATGTTTCATTCGTATAAAATATTTGATATCCACTTTCTCTGCAATATTGAATTTCTCTCTGGAATGTCGCTCTTTTCCCTGCTATTTCATAACTCTCCATGTAGACAGGCTTATTTTTGTACTTTTCGTAAGAGAAGTTCAATGCATGTAACCAACTTTTTAACGTGCTTATACTAAACATCGGTAAATCAGGAATGTTTTCTTTCAACTTTGTGTGTAAATCTTCAGCTGTAGGGTATCTTTTTTCCGCATAAAAATCATGCATTTTTCTTCGAATCACGCCCTTTAAAAATTCGTCACACTCAATCGCCGGTCTGCAACTTTTTTGATGGGGTTCCACAAAGTTGCCATTGTTTTTTTTCACCTCGTTACAAATACGATGAACAGTACTGGTAGATATCTGCAAGCATTGGGCTGTTCTCTCAATAACTTTGTTGACGTCGTTACTTCTGCCTGCATCTTTCTCCGATTGAAAGTACTGTCTTGCTCGAAGAATCATAGTTTTTGCTTCAATTCCGTAAGCCGATGTATGGTTTTTTTTCAAACAATCATTCTCCTGCACTGATGTTACAGTCTTCCGCTTTCCTGCACAAACACATTCCTCATTAACACATTTCTTGTCACTTACATTTTCACAGTCATCATACATTCTTGAATTATCACTGCCATCGAACGTTTTTGACACATCACTATTATAGTCAGAGTCTGATAATGAACGTCCCCTTTTTATTTCTTCATTGGAAAGAGGAACTAATACTTGAAAATGCCCATCCCAATTTTGTGCCCTATTATGACCAGTAAATAAAATAAAATATGTAGGGTAATTCTCATTTGCTTGAAATTCGTAAACGAAATAATTTTCAGTTTCTTCCAACTGACGAATTACCGTCAAATTAATGATTTAGACTTTGGTGGCAGCTTGAAATTCGAGAAAAGACCCAAAAACTCCTTCTTGTGCCATTAGATTTTTGTACTGATCGCGGGTCGCACAGGCCAAATTGTGTTTAGCTTCCAGGCAATAATCAGCCCAGTTACTGTAGACATGATTAACAATTTTTTCCGAACAGCATAATTACTTCTAATATTTTTTAAAAGAGCAATCACGCTAAATAAACAATCTCCACATCCACCGGCATCTTGAACAATATATTCTGCACCGTTCACTCAAATTACTTTCGACATTTTGACTTGAGAGAGAGATCGACCGATTCCGGAACACTTTTCACGAAAAACTGACTTTCCTTGGAAACTTAAGTCCCAAAATTCGTCCTCTAAGGCAAAACAGGGGGAATGAACCAATAGCAAAAAATGTCATAAATCTCGAAAAGTTCGGAAGAAATTGAAAAGTTTCTACGATCACGGAAGTAATATTTCAAATCATAAAAATCATGATGAATTACATAGTATAATTGCAACCAACGATTCCAAATTCCCCTACAATTCAATATAGGCTGGAATTGTGAAAACATAAATCTCACCTAGACCAGAGACCGATCTAGCGGAAGATGAGTCCCGATATAGAGAGGGCTTTAAGCACAATGAGGTCTTATCTAGGTCATAAATTTTGGTCAGGTATATTGCATACTATGGTGGTCCAAATTTGTACCTATGAAGATTCGACTCTCGATTTTTCATGATCCAAGCCGCCCAATTTTTTCGTTTTCCGGAAAAAGAAAATCCTAATTTTTCTTAATCTGCCAACATTCACCCCTACCCACCATAACTTTTGAAATCAACCTGGAATTTGAAATATGAAAAGATCGGTTTTCGAAAAAATGACAAAAAAAGTACTTTTGATTAATTTTTTGTAAATTAAAGTTTGGTCACCTCGGAAGGAGGCTTCATGAAATAATTCTCATCCAATAAATTTTCATTTTGACCTCCCCCCTCCCCTAACCCCTTGCGTTGGGCCCGGAAAATGCCCCAAACAATACGAAATATCAAATTTATGCAAAATTCATGCTAGGAACGGTATTTTTTGGAACTTTTTCAATATGAATTATTTTAATTCGATAAGTGACAAATCTCAAAGTATTTCATACGTAATTTATCGTTACTTGAAAAGTATAATTTGTTTAAACAATTTTGTTCGCCTTCAAATCGTAAAAAGTTATTCTTTTTTGGGATACATGATAAAGTTGATATAGTTCAAGAGTAATATTTTCAAAATTATTTTAATTCGATAAGTGACAAATCTCAAAGTATTTCATACGTAATTTATCGTTACTTAAAAATTATAATTTGTTTAAACAATTTTTTTCGCCTTCAAATCGTAAAAAGTTATTATTTTTTGGGATACATGATAAAGTTGATATAGTTCAAGAGTAATATTTATTTTTGAAGATATTTGTAAACTATTTAAACAATTTTCATTTGTTTGAAGATTGTTTCGCCCCCAAATCGTGAAAAGTTATTGTTTTCTGAAATTAATTACACAATTAATAAATGTAGTGAGTAGTGCATTTTTTACCGCTATTTGGCAATAATTTTAATAATTTTCTTTTGTTTTTAGTTTCCTGCTCTACAAATCTAAAAATGTCACTACCTTCTGGAAGCAATAACGCAGTTAATAAATTCTGAGAGTTATATTTTGCGTAAAAGTCACTTTAAAATTATTACAGCAATTTTCAACTATTAAAACTATGTTTTCCTCTGTATATCATAAAAATTACTACTTTTTGGAATCAATGATGCAGTTAATGAACATTAGAAGCGATGTTTATTGTGAAAGTCAGTTTTTCAACTATTCAACCAAATATTAATTATTCTCTTACGCCTTTTAGTAGGAAAGGTGGATGACAAGTAATATCATTGTTGGAATAATTGCGCATTGTCCTCCACAAAAAATATCACTCTTAACATTCATTACCTTCGACATTAGTTTTAGAAAAAAAGCATTTTCCACGAATGATGGAAAAACTTTTTCAACAAATGAAAATTATTGAAACAATAGCCAAATATCCTAAACAAAAAATATTACTTCTTACATTAGTTTATTGTGTCATTAACTCCAGAAGAAAACTTTGTACGATTTACAGGAGAAACATTGTCTATACACATAAAAATTGTTGAACCGGTAAAATTGTTTAAACAATTGGAAATAAGTTTTTGAAACTTTGAATCTTGTGACTTATCGAATTTAAATAATCATTCGAGTGAAAATTAACAAATATTGTCGTTAGCATGAATTTGGCGTAACTGAAATCAAATCAAAAGTTATTGGGTGGAAATTATCCCTTGAACATTCCCAATGAGGTGACCAAACTTAAAAAAAGTTAATAAAAAGTCATTCTTTTTTTCCTTTCTTTAGAAAACCTAGATTCTCCCATTTCAACCCTCATGTTGATTTTCAACAGCTGGGGGCATAATTTAAAAAAAGGCGCCTTATTTAACACGAGTTACAAAAATGTAATTCTAAGTTAATCATCACCGTGGACGTAGAATACAATTGCATTGTGTATAATTACGTAATATATGGTAGTCTGACATCTGAAAAGTTGCTGACGAAAAGGAAAATTACAACCACATGGCCAGGTCTGGTCATGGACCAAATCATAAGTCTGACCTATACTCTGCAGGGAACCGCACAGAAGCAGACCCCTTTTTTTCAAGTCTTCGCGGTTGGGGGCAGCTTAGCAATGATCACCCGTCACCCTTTTTCTTATACTACTATTCCCTCGCGAGACTTTAGCATAGCTCATTAAGGTCCAAATTATGCGAACTCAATTTACAGGAAAATATACAATTTTATCGAGTTTTTATTTGTCCGCGGTTTATCAGTGTACTGAGCTCTTTCTTTTAAATCTTGATTCGTGTCGATATCTCCATTCAATCCGGAGATAATTTTTTCTTGCATTAACAATCCTGGTGACCACAATTTTTGATATTTTTTGATTTTCAAAGTTGGGCTCCATTCGCAAATAGATAAGGAATCCACATGAATTTTTTCCATTGTTTCCGGACATTTTTACGACTTTAGGAGCAGCTGAAAGTTGACCTTCAAAATTTAGGCATTTTCAACCGTGTTTTTCTCTGGTTTTGTTGTTCTTACGTCAACAAAATTTTTTTTACCAAGATACGAGAAACCTCGTTGAACAGGCAGAAAGATCCCGAATCAGCTTTGCTAAATGCGAACTCTGTGCCATTTTTTGTCACTGAGATAGAGCTACTTTTTCCCAAGTGTCAAGACTTTCTGTCCCGATATTAGAAGGATAGTGGAAGAGCATTCAGTAGTTTGTTGGAATTGAAATAACGGCTACTCTCTTTACAATATGACATTTTCCGACGGGGGTCGCCCACGACCCCACATGGCGCTTTGCGTTATTATTACATAGCATGGCGCTTTAAGGGTTAATACACTTTAATGCGTCAGCACGCAAACTCTTCAACATTGGTCAATGCGTCTGAATTCGCGAGAGTAAAATAAACACTTGAATTCGCCCCAATGCGTCACGAAGCATTTCAGCAAGTGTTGATTTAAACAATTTAATCCGTAACAGGAAAACCAACGTGCAGGACCCAGCAAAAAAGAAAGAATTGATACGGATTGGGGCGAATTAACATGTTTGTAATGCGCGTGAATCCCGTTTTCTGATTCGTTCGAACGCATTGAGACGCATTTAGATGAATTGAGACAGCGCGAATTAAATGAGTGTGAATTCGTATGAGTGCGTGGTCGAGGTTAATCAGAAAAAAAAATTTTAACAAGTGCATGCGTCGAGACTTGAAACAGCGATCCTGCACGTTGGTTTTCCTGTTACGGATTGAATTGTATAAATCAACACTTGCTGAAATTCGCTGCGACGCATTGGGGCGAATTCAAGTGTGTATTTTACACTCACGAATTCGGACGCATTGACCAATGTTGAAGCGTTTGCGTGCTGACGCATTGAAGTGTTTTCGTTTACTTTAGACTTTTGCACTGTATTCCCAGATAACAATGTGCGCGCACAATTATGTCGTATTGACTCGCACGCGTGCGGATTGTCCCGCACGCGGCGCCATCACCCGAGCAGACATATGCGTCCTCAATTGCGACGCATATCGCTCGCACGTGTGAAGGTCGCACGCATGAAGGTGATATGCGAGCTCCCAAAGTCATGCAGGATTTTAAAATAGATTGTTTTAAATATTGTTATTAAATGAGAAGAGGAACATTTTCACAGAAAAACATTTTATTTTTATGATGAGCAAGTCATAACACTTAGACGTATAAATAGCGGAACAGCCTGTAATAATACATATAAGGACCGAATTTCAAATCATGAAGGCTGGCGGGTGACATGTTCAGGATTGACTTTTATGTGAAATTTGTTTTGTACATGGAAAATAAGAAGACACGTCGTTTTTTGAAATTATAATGGCGATATTTTTACATTCTTTACAAATATAATAATATTTTACTTTAAAACCCGTGCTATTTTTGCAATTTATAAGATAAAAAGTTTTTTCTCATTGTTTCAGTTTATATCCTGCAGTTTTTGCTCTTTTTAGAAATCCACAAAAAATTTAAAAAATAATAAAAAATGGTGAATTTATTTTGAATTTTTGAAAAAAAACGGTTTTTCTCAAAAAACACCCTTTTTGCCTGGATTTTCTATAAATAATAGCTACTAATATAGTCTACGTACCATCAATTTACCATTTGGTATTTTTTTGTTTTCCAGAAGAAAAAGTTATTTTGAATTTTCTTTTATAATAAATTTATTCTACCGAAAAACAAAAAAATATCGAACGGAAAATGTATAGCTGGCAGGCTATATTAGTATAATCTATTATTCCTAAAAATTCTAGGCAAAAAAGTTGGGGTTTTCGAGAAAAATGTTTATTTTTCTTTTTTTTTAATTCAAGACAACTTTACCATTTTCTACTTTTTTTTGTAGATTTCGAAAAAGTGCAAGAAACTGGCTAAACTTGAACAAGTAAAACCTTCATATTTTACAATTTGCAAAAATGGCACGGTTTTAACGTAAAATTTTCAAAAAACTCATAGTACCCTTAAAATTTTAAAATATTCTACAAAAATGTGAAAATGTCGCTATGTTAATTTATCAAAATACATATATTCTTATTTTCCACGTACACTATTTTTATATCTTCAATTCAATTTATTCGTGTCAATATGTTTCAGAGGAAAGCTAATCCTGAATATGTCACCCGCCAGCATGCATGATTTGAAATGAATTCGGTGTATTTTAAACTATTATAAATAAATATTAAAACTGAAAAATATTTCATATTTCAAAAAACATATCAACGCAATCAACCGTGACTTATATATTGATTTCCATATACATGCGTTTATCTCTCGAAGTATAGACATAGAAAACAAAATATAAAATACAAACTTTTTATATCATAAGTACGTGAATTTTTTATACAGACGGCCTCACACTCCCTATGGGATAAAATATAGGGACCAAAGGCAACTTTTTCTCACGCTCATAGGGTTCTTTTTTCGTGCTCAAAGGGTAACAAATGCAGGATAAATTCGTAGAAGTTCAAAACAATTCAAATGGATTGGAAAAAATTTGAAAATAAAAAAAGTTCGATTGATTTCCGTAAAATTGGAATGAATTTAGAGGAATTTAAGGGAAAAGAGAAGAATCCGATGAAATTCATAGAAATTCAAGGTGAATTTTGAAAATTTTTAAATGAATCAAAAAAAATTTTAAAGTACGAAAAAACTTCACTGAATTCAGTAAATTTGAAATGAGCTTAGAAAAATTCAAGGCAATTCAAAAGAATTTGATGAAACGCCTAAGAATTCAAGGTGAGGTTAGAGGACTTTAGGATCAGTTAAATAAAAACATTTGAAAATTTTGAAAAAAATCCACTGAATTAAGTAGAATTGAGTAAATTCAGAAGAATTAATGCTGACTTAAGAAAAAAACAACAAAAGAGTTCCAAAGAATTTAAGAGAAAAAAAGAATTTAAAAGAACTACTTATTGAGAATTCAATGTAAATTATAAAGAAGATTTCAAATCTCTTCAAATTTCTAAAACTCTACTAATTTCTAACAAAAAAAAGTGACTAATGACTATTGAACAATTCAAAAGAATTCTAATTAATGGGAAACATTTTTGAAAATCGAACAAATCCATTTATTTCCGTTAAATTTTAGTGAATTTTGAGCAATTTAAGGACAATGAGAAGAATTGGATAAATTTCATGAAAAAGTCAAGCTATATTTAAAAAGCAAACAAGTGAATTAAGAAAAAATTAAAAAATAAGAAAAAATTCATTCAATTCAGTAAGTTTAAAATGAGTTTAGGAAAATTGAAAGGGCATTCAAAAGAATTTGATGAAATGCCTACGAATTGAAGGTTAGTTTAGAAGACCTCAGGATGAATTAAACAAAAACTTTCTAAAAATCGATTGAATTGAGTGAATTCAAAAGAATTCGAAAGAATTCCAAATGAGTTGCAAAAAATATTTGAAAATCTCTTAAAATCTTTGAAACCCAATAGAATCCTTCACTTCTTGTAAATAAATTCTTTGAAATACATTAAAATACTAAGATTCATTCAAATATTACTATTCATTAAAATATTAAAATACCTTAAAATTACTATAACACTTGAAAATCCTTGAAATTGTTTAAATCTATTGAAAGTGCCTTGGAATCTTTTAAAATACCATGACATTTCACAAACTTTTAGAAATCCCTTCAAACTATTGAAATAAATAAATTTTCAGAATCTTTTAAAATCTCCTAAAATATTTTAAATCCCTTGAAGCTGTTCAGGATTCGTCATCTCCGAAGGAACTATCCTGTTCAAAGAGGTTTTCTTCGTTTTCTGGACACTTCAGTTTTTTAACATTAAAATCTGTAAATAGTTATAAGTAACATTAATGCACGATTATAATCGCACAAAAATATGACAAAAAATAAGGTTATGTTTGTAAACACTTATACTTACTCTGCAATTGGTCGATACTCGCGTATCCAATATAAGCATGAACGCCTGCTAAAAACACTTCACTCGAAAATTATATGCAACGAATAAAGGAGGAAAACGCGGAAAATGGCGCTGAAAACTAAAACGGCTATAAAACTTCACAAAACTCGGGCTGATGGCGGGAGAGTGGAGACTGCGGAAGACAGAGCGGGGAGACGATAGAGGGCGCGTGTGGGCGCGCGACGGCCATCATCATTTCGCAAAGATAATTTTCAATAACTGAGCGCGCTTTTTAAACTTCTCATCTCAACTTGAAAGTATTAGCATCATTATATAATTGAGGATGTATTGAAGTATTCAAAAAAGAAGTACAATAAAGTATAAAATTAAGTTTTTAAATAAATGAAAATATCTAGGATCTAATTAGACCTCTATTATGGAGTTATTTATTATCTACAGGATGAACTCACGCATGCGTCGTATATAGGCTTTCATACGCAGTCATACGTGAAGTACGTCGTGATGGCGATATGAGACGCATTACGCACGCACTCTACCTACCCATCGCAGCATGGCGACAGGTGATGGCGGCATGCGTGCGTTATGACTCGCACAGCGTGCCTCGTACGCATGCGAGTATTGTGCGTCGCACGATTGTTATCTGGGTTTATACGTATAGAAAGATTCAAAATTGAAATACCGTCTTGTCGGATTTACATGCATTGACACATAGGTCCAATGCGTCATTGTCGCAAAGCGGGATTTGCAGGGTGTCTTAGTCTTCTCAATTCAATTCGTATCAATACTTTCTTTTTTGCTGGGGACATATAGAATTTTTTGTAAATGTTCAGTAAATTGTCTCGTAGCTTAGTGACTGGTTCTCTGGACTGGTACACGAGGGATCGCTGTTTCAAGTCTCGACGCATGCGCTTTTTATTAATTTTTTTTCTGATTGACCTCGACCACGCATTCATACGAATTCACACGCATTCAATTCGCGCTATCTCAATTCATCTAAATGCGTCTCAATGCGTTCGAACGAATCAGAAAACGGGATTCACGTGCATTACAAAGATGTTAATTCGCTCCAATCCGTATCAATTCTTACTTTTTTTCTGGGTGCTATGTTGCAGCCTATATTTTTAATTTCACAAAGTAACTTTACACATTAATGACAATTGTTGTATTCTATCTTATACTTTTTGCTGCACCATGGCAAAAATTGATGGGGCATAAATATTACCCAGATAGCAAAATGTCCGCATAGTGTCCGCATGGGGCGCGCGTGACGTGCGGAGGGCAACGTCCAAAGGGCAAGGTTTGAGACATGTGTCAACGATTGCGTCACATATGCGCCGCATGGCGTGGAGGCACGCGTGCGTCGGCATATTGCTCTCACACAGTTACGCAATGATTAGAGTTTAAAAAAATATTCCAATTTATAACAGTGCGACAAAAACCACGTGTTACATCGCTTTCTGAGAAAGGTTCCTGATTAAAAAATTATTTTTCACATTGTTAAGAAAAACAGATATCATTCAATCTAAATGCGATGCACAACATTAATTGTTCCTGTCACTGTTCAAAATGCTGAAAATTGGTACAATATCAATAAGAATGAGAAGGCGAGGAGGCAGTTGTTTTTAATCAATAATATTTTCATTGTATTAAGAGTATGAGAATACGAGTGATCAACAACCCAGCAAAAAAGAAAGAATTGATACGGATTGGGGCGAATTAACATTTTTGTAATGCGTGTGAATCCCGTTTTCTGATTCGTTCGAACGCATTCTGACGCATTTAGATGAATTGAGACAGCGCGAATTGAATGCGTGTGAATTCGTATGAATGCTTGGTCGAGGTCAATCAGAAAAAATTGATAAAAAGTGCATGCGTCGAGACTTGAAACAGCGATCCCTCGTGTATCAGTCCAGACCCTGCTAAAAATTTCGGATTTCGAAATTGGTCCGAATTAATCAGAAATCAATCCGATTCACGATTTTTTTCCGAAATATGTCAGATCTAATCCGAAAACTGTGCGAAAACAGTCAGAAATTTGTCTGATTATGTCCGGAGTCTGTCCGGACCGTAAATTTCGACTCCGGAAAGAGTTCGATTTGATCCGAAATCAGTCCGGAATTCAAAACCTAAAATTATTTTCGTTGTACTAAAAATGGATAATAGTCCGGTACAATCGGAAATTTATCCAAACGTAAACTTTCACTCCCGAAAGAGTCCGACTTGATCCGAAATAAGTCTGGAACTCAGTACCTGAAATTATTTTTGTTAAAGTAAAACCGGAAAATCGTCTGATTAAATCCGAAATCTGTCCGGTCTAAAATATCAACTCCGAAAGTAGTCCGATTCTGTCCGAAATTAATCCGCAGGTTCAAGTCGTCATTCGGTGAAATTAAAGTGAAAACGGAAAATCGTCTGATTAAATACGAAATCTGTCCGGTCTAAAACATTAACTCCGAAAATAGTCCGATTCTATCCGAAATTGATCCGCAGGTTTTATTTGTCATTCTGTAAAATTGAAGTGAAAACGGAAAATCGTCCGCTTAAATCCGAAATTCTTCCGGTCAAAAACATGTACTCCGGAAGCATTCCGATTCTATCCGAAATTAATCCGCAGGTTTCAGTTGTCATTCAGTGAAATTAAAGTGAAAACGAAAAATTGTCCGCATAAATCTGAAATTCTTCCGGTCAATAACATGGACTCCGGAAACAGTTCGATTCTATTCAAAATTAGTCCGCAGGTTTAAGTTGAGCTACGGGACTCCTTTTTAATTTATTTACAACGGATCCTTTATACCGAGCGCGTTGGTTATAGCTTACGAATTCGATTGAATAGGCCAGTCTTTAACTGTATTCGCGCTGGCGAATTCTGGCGAATTGGGGTTTGACTTAAAATCTCGCAAATCAAAATGAATAGGCGGACACTGAAAATAGTTCGTGCTGACGCATTCAAATGAATTAGATCCCCTTCAAAATTTTCGCTGAATTCGAGCGAATAGGATATTTGAAGACTTTATTACTTTTCACGAATTTACACGAATTCACCACCATCTCCAATTCGTGATTGTCGCTAAACTAGATTCACGGGGGCTCCTGGCGAATTCCTCTCAATTCTTCCCAATTAGTTTTTCTTTACTGGGAAGGTTTAAGTTGTAATTTGGTGACATTCAAGTGAAAACGGAAAATACTACTATATAGTATGGCGTATCAAAAAAAAATTAAATATTTTGCTTTCGTTTTTCGGAAGGGCCTCAGAAAAAAACCACAAAAGCGATCATGAAATTTCGAAAACAAACAAAAATAATGAGAATTTCGATAAAGACGTGAATAGTAACACGGAAAATGATGAGAAATCTAATGAGCTTTTGAACAAGGATGAGGATAACTAGGTGGTTCCGATAGAAGATGAATCTGTTCATAAAAGTGAATCTACAGCTCTCCTGGAAAGAAGAAACAGTTGATGGGAATGATGAAAAATTTCATGACGATGTGGAAGAAGGAGCATTTGATCGGAATGTTGATAGAATTGACTATGACGTGGAAAAAAGGATTTTATGGGAATGATGATGGAATTGACGATGATGTGGAAGGAACAGTTGATGGGAATGATGATGGAATTGACGATGATGTGGAAGAAGGGTCAGTGGACGGGAATGATAATAATTGATTCAAATAGTTTTTGTTTCACTGTTCTCTAAACTGTATGCTATTATTGTACATAATATTTCACTATTCAACATACTTTGTTCGAAAGTGTTCTAATTTCTTTCCTAAAAGTGCAGTAAAAATGTTATCAGAAATGACTTCTCGTACAACTTTTTAACATCCTGTTACAACTTGACCGTTAGTGAAGTGCGTTATATGTAGTAGTGTTAAGTTAAGCTATAGAAATAGGTTTGTGAGCGTCAAATAAATGAAGAATACATTTCTCGAGTGTAAACTGCTTATATAACATTTATTCGGTCCGTCAGAATGCATAGAAAACGGACATGCTTGGATACAATCCGGATTGATCGAATCTGTCAGACCGTACAACTTTCGGATTCTACCGGACAATATACAGATTTATTATTTTTTTCGTTCTACTTCCTGCGGAAAATTCGTAAATACACCGGGATAGAATCCAGATGACGTCCCGGACACAATCCGAATTGATAGCATCCGTCAGACCGTACAAAATACGGACTCAATCGGATCTAACCCGGACTGATGGAATCCATCAGACCGTACAATTTTCGGATTCTACCGGATGATATTCAGATTAATTTCCGTGCTCCTTTGACCGGACAAATTTCGGACAAATTCCGGATAGAATCCGGAGGACAAAAACCGGACCTACGAGACAATTTACTAAACATTTACAATCAATTCTATATGCCCTGCACGTTGGTTTTCCTGTTACGGATTAGATTGTATAAATCAAAACTTGCTGAAATTTGCCGTGACGCATTGGGGCAAATTCAAGTGTGTATTTTACTTTCACGAATTCAGACGCATTGACCATTGACCAATGTTGAAGCGTTTACGTGCTGGGTTGAAGCAAAAAAAGTGGGATCTTCTCATACCTCGTGGGCGCTTTGAGGGTTAACTGACTTTAGACTTTTGTACTGTATTTGTACGTACAGAACGATTCAAAATTGAAATACCGTCTTCATGAATGTACATGCATTAACACATAGGTCCAATGCGTCATTGTCGCAAAGCGGGATTTGCAGGGTGTCTTAGTCTTCTCAATTCGATTCGTATCAATACTTTCTTTTTTGCTGGGAATTCATTTATTTCATTCTCTCATTATTATTGTTAGACATACTTATTAAATTTGGAAATTTCAATCAGGAACAAGAAAAATATTTTTTGAGATTATAACCTCAAAAAATATTTTTCTTGTTGCTTTTACATTTCATAATCTCTCGCTGAAAACAGTGCAAATACATACAACAATAAAGCGCACAAGTTCAATATAATTTTGTACTTAGGTTTCACTTTTTTATTCCTAGAATGCTAATATGAAGATGCAAATATTGTAAACATCAAAAGCACGGATCTACTCACTCCTCGAAATTGCATAATTTTTAACGCTTCACTCACTGTTTACAATTGAACTCTTATTGTAAGTGAGATTTTCTCAACATATTGAAACAAATTTTTCTATCATTGTTTAGTGACTACTCATTTTTATAAACAAAAATATGTTACAAAATATAATAAATAACATGAAAGTATTATTTTACTTTGAGATAACCATAACAGAAGTCTCAAATAAATGTTACAGAATTTTTTCAAATGCGCACACCACTCTGACAATTCGACGGAATGAAAGTCGCATACCGTGTTCCACACATCGTGCAGACCGAGTGCGGGCACAGTGAAGATTTACGTACGATCTGCAGATCGTGCAAGCATTGTGTCGCTATACCTACCGACACATTACACTCGCACGTCATTTGGCTAACGTGCGCCCGTACTACTGTTATCTGGCTATAGGATCAACATCACATATTTTATTAATATATACTTATATATGTATCTAGTTGAGTATGTCACAAATTTCATTATATTATATATTACTACAGTGTGTCAGAAATTTTCCTATATTTCGCAGTAATATATAAATGTGTGTGATACCAAATATAGGCCATTTTAGAGTTTGAAGTTGAATGTTTTCCCGAAAATGCACGATTGTCTTTATGAGGCTTGAAACATAAAATATATATATATACAGGGTGTCCCAGACTCAAGTGTCCGGACTTATATAGCC
>CAKNXH010032784.1:0-14147 GCA_932178445.1 Andricus quercusramuli | reverse complement strand
CCGGAGGGACTTTCCCCCTCAAATATGGATATGTGCTTCCTGTGGGGGAAAAAAATTGCCCCCTGACATCCTTTCGGTGCGCCAGCATTCGAAACCAATTTTTTGAGGTGAGTTTTGTAGGTTGGAATACCCACTACATGAGCCTTAAACGTAAGTATGTTCACTCGTTGTAGCTTTAAACATTTAATTTCGTTAACTTTATTTATTATTTACCTCACTCTTAATTGGAAATTAGACAAAAAGTGGAGCAAACCAAAAAAAATTGCAATTTTCAGATTTAGTGAAATTTTAGTGATTCAGTGATGATGTAACAATCTAATGGAAATGTCGATGGACTTAGCACCGTTTAGCTTTCCCTTACATTATAAACAAAAATAGTATATACATCGTTAGAAAAATCATCTGAAATACATATTTTTATTTATTTCATAAAAAAACACTATTTGACAGAAAAATGAATCGCCCGTAATATTAGTACAACTGTTTTTGATTTTGATGATAATATCTTCAATTATTAAATACTTGTATAAATTCCAGGAACGTTTCAGGGACGTGTGAAATGTCCGCCCCTTTGGAACGTTCCAAAGAGAGCATACCGTTACTTTTCTTATAATCAATAAATATAGCGTAAACCATAAGAGATAGGTAAAAATCGATGCCAGTTTATAATATGGATATAGTATTATAGTATAGTATATGCGGTACGCAAAACTTAAAAATGACATCCATTTTACCTATCGCTTACGGTTTATGAGATATCTGTTGTTGAAAATAACACTAACGGCAAGTTACCTTCCGTAGTCGAGAATCCAACCCTATCTCCATCCGATCGACGAGATCCATTCGATTTCTTTTCTGATTCTTATGTAAAATGATCTCCAGAATCCAAAACTGTATAGCACATCTCTGGCGAATTTGCCGTTCTCGAAATATTCACAGTTAATTATTTTTTGTATAAATATAAAATTCAACATTTAAAATGTACATTTTTTTAAACATTTGTATCCCCTCGTCTTAGAAAAAATTAAGAGAAAACATAGTTGTTCGAGAATTTTTTCGCTAAGATGAACATTTATTGCACAAAATCAAATAACGTGTAAAACATGTGGAAAAAAATATGTGTGTCAATAACCTATAACCTCTTTTATGAATGAGAAAAAAGTAACACCCATTTGAAAGAACCAAGTACAATACAAACTTGTGTAATAAATACGTATCCCTTAAATTTAATAATTTGCATGATAACAGAGCTTTTGTTAGAAGTCATTTTATCGCGTTGCAACAAATAGTCACTTTTTACTGAGCAAATTAGTTTTAGAGAAAAAATTCCTGCAAGAAACTATACTTACGTGCTTAATAAATATAATTATATCTGAAATTATCAATAAATTCTTTAAATTGAAGTAAATTGAGATGATTGTTAAATTTACTCTCTTTAAGTTGATGTAACTCTTTCTGAAAAAGACATAAAGGTGTAAAAATTGGTAGGGGAGACCTCCCTACAGTGGATAGCAAAAATTGGTAGATTTCAGTAAACACAAAATAGGATATATATTAAAGAGCTGTTCTGACGCAAATGAAACTGATATATTCACCCATGTGATGAGATATCAGTAAAAATCAATTCGTTAGCGAATAAAAAGCTATTGATATTATTTTGAGGTGGTAGAATTTTGTCCAGTGTTGGCTGGTTCTCCCTACAGTGGACATTCGATTCTACACCGCGAATCAGAATAGAAAGATGTTTTTATGCGTACCCCTAAATTATATTTTATACCGACGTTACTATCAGAACAAAGATAAAAGTGATATAATTTCGATTTTGCATAAAATTAGCAAAAATATAATGTCAGTTATTTCGCTCATATTTCACAACACGCCTTTCAGTGGACAGGTCCGGTGGGGTTAGGATTGCCACCAATCTTGCCATGTCAAAAGTACCTAGAAAATACCTAAACAGAAATTGGGCATGGTGAGGTTATTTCTACTTGCGGGAAATTTAAAATTACTCTCAATTACATTACGCTGCAGCTATGTTCAAAGTATCAGCTGATTCTGTCTTCTGCTATTTCAGTACCAACCTATGAGTGCAAATTATCTAAAACTTTCAACTGAAAATCCACTGTAGGGATGACGTTGGTATCCATAGTAGGAAAATGAGAGCCTCAAGGATTATATTTATAATAATTTTCTTACATAGAACTTTAGATTCTAGGGTGAAAAATATTATGGTATAATGACCAAGGAACATATATTAATAAACAAAATCATTTAGAAAAAATTTAGATACTTGGAAAAAAATTACTAAAGTGGAGGACAAAGTTTCTTGGTCATGTCAAAAATAGTTTTTTATACTTTTTTCTTTTATTATAATTAGGTATAACATGAAATTCTGTCTTATGGTGCATTTTTATCAACTTAAATCATATCAAACGCGCAAATTAGGTTTACTTTAGGCATTTCGCTTTTATTTACAAATGTCCACTGTAGAAAGCTATCCACTGTAGGGAGGTTTCCCCTATGCATATTCTTTGAAGTGGTACTTGAATAATGGTTTGACCCAAAATTTCAAAATTTAAATATATGCGCCTCTGCATTAGCGTAATCCGGAATTTTTTTTCTCGAATTTTCATGCATATCGCCCGGAAATTTGTTCGAACCCACAAGAAAATTAATTCATTTTTTTTAATGATATCCAGAGGTCGCTCAAGCCCCATGAAGTTTAACACGTATTTCCCAAGGGGAAGAAACACGTTTTTCTAAATTTTATTAAGAATCGTCAATATTAGCCGAATCGAGTTGAAACTCAACATTTCTCTTCAAACTTAGCCATAGAATGCGGAAAAAATATTACTTTCTGAATATCACCCCTTCAAGTCTGTTTTATAGTTTTCCAAAATAACCCCACTAGTAAAAAAATGGGTTTTGAGAGTTTTTGGCGCTAATTATCATTTTTTACTCTTTTTTGAATGCAAATTGTTTCTAATACATAAAATACTACTTTATATTGATAATTAGATGTTTACATAAATTGTATGAACAATTTATTATTGTTCTTGGCAATTTTCTCTTAGAATAGAGATAAAAAGTCGTTGTTTTTTCCACAATTTCCCACTTTTTGTCCAATTTTCAATTAGAGTGAGGTTAATTAATTAATGTTAACAAACATAATTGTTTCAACAATTTATTATTATTGTTAATCAGGGTGTCTAGCGAAATTCCGTTTACAAATTCCCGGATTTCCCGGATCAGAAATAACGTTTTTCCCGGTGTGTTCTTGTGATGTGTTTAGCTATTTGAGGAATGGGACTCTGACAATAGCTTAGCACCCGGAAAGAGCACAATTTGAAATAAACAGTCACTTGTATTACAAAAATGAGGTATTTATTAATTCAAAAATAAAATTTGCTGGGCAATAGGGTGGGCCGAATTTTTTTTTTTTTTTTCTTTTTAAAGGCCTCAGGTCCAAAAAGTTTCTACTGGATCCCAGTAACTCACAGGCCAAATTAAAGATTTAAAAAAATATATTTAACGGGAGCGCATCGACCATAAAGCCTAAAATGTGAAAAAATGTTAATTTTCACTTTTCTATTAAAATATTTTTAATATTTGACAGGTCTAATCATTCAAATTAGTAAAATACTTCCTACTAAAGTCATTTTTTACACATACTGTACAGCATTAACAAGAAAAGTGCAATATTTATCCCGAAAATGGGAGCGGGAGATAGTGCAAAGTGCATTTTGTCACTTTAAGCTCATGTTTTCCCTAAAAAAATGTATTTCTTTTGCCTAGAATTATTTCCGCTTGAATAGGTAAGAACTTTTAATTTTGTGACCTTTATATTTGACTTCGTAGTTGGTAATTTTATGTTATTATAACCGAATTCATAATTTAAAGTTTTCCAATCTATTTTGTTATCGCTTATTGAAAATGGCATCAACCGAGCTTAGCTTCAGGAAATTCATTACGCATCCGATCATCAGACAAGTCACGACTTTGATACAGGATTACATAGGACGAAAATAATATTTTAATCTAGGAATATGTGAAAAAATCTATTATTAAGATTTTTCAAGAAAAACATGAACTTGAAGTGACAAAATGTAGTGTAAATGTACTTTGCACCATCTCCCGCTCTCATTTTCGGGATAAATATCGCCCTTCTCTTGTTAATGCTGTACTGTATGTGTAAAAAATGACTTTAGTAGAAAATATTTTACTAATTTAAATGATTAGACCTGTCAAATATGAAAAAGATTTTAATAGAAAAAGTGACAATTAACATTTTTTCACATTTTAGGCTTTATGGTCGATGCGCTCCCGTTAAATATATTTTTTGAAATCTTTAATTTGGCCTGTGAGTTACTGGGATCCAGTAGAAACTTTTTGGACCTGAGGCCTTTCAAAAACAAAAAAAAACAAAACAAAAATTCGGCCCACCCTACTGCGCATCCACTGTTGCGCTTTTACGATATTCACGGGTCGAACTCGACCCATGGTATGGAGAATTGATACAGAAGACGAAACTCCTGTACATTACCTACGCCAAAAACAAGCAAGTTTCTTTTGGAAGTTAATAGTTCCAATCTTTCCGAGTGCGGCGCTAATATTTCATGTGCAGCCTTTCCCAAGCCTGTTAACCATGCAATTTTCGACACATACTTGAGCATCCCGTGGTCTCGACTCTATTTTCGAAGTTAAACACTTGAGTTTCAAATAAGACAAATTACGTTTTTCAAAGTTTTTATTATATAAGAATAATTTTACACAGAAAATAAAGATTTGGAATTTATGGCAACAGAATTCCTGGATCGTTCAAAGAATTCCCGGATCTTTCAAAGAATTCCCGGCATTTTCCCGTATTTTTCAAGGTTTTACCAAATTCCCGGCAAATTCTCGGATTTCCCGGTCGCTAGACACCCTGGTTAATAATATTCTATCAGAATAATTCTAGAAAATTGCAATTTTTTTTTGGTTTGCTCCACTTTTTGTCTAATTTCCAATTAAGAGTGAGGTAAATAATAAATAAAGTTAACGAAATTAAATGTTTGAACAATTTATTATTCTTGTTAATAATATTCAATTTAAATAATGCAAGAAAGTTGCAGTTTTTTCTGAAATTTTCAACTACTTGTCTACTTTTCACTTGAAGTGAGTTAATAATTAATTGAATTTAGCAAAGATAATTATTTAAACAAAGGATTATTGTTTATAACTATCTTCTTCTTTATTAATGCTAAATGATTCCGGTTTCTTCTGAAATTTTCAACTTTTTACCCACTTTTTACTTAGTAAAGTAGTAAATAATGCAAGTTAACAAACATAGATGTTTAAACAATTTAATAATGTTTATAACTATCATTTTTTAGAGTAATGCTAGAAAGTTATTTTTTTTTAAATCTTTGGTTTTGCTTTGACTTCATAGTTATGAACAAATAATAAGTGAACCTCAACAAGAATAATTTTTCGAATAGTATTGTATTGTTTTCAGTGAATTATGTTTGCTCTTTTTCCAGTGTTAAAAAAAAAAATTAATTTAAACAGAGAAACTTCTTTATAAAAAAGACAAAAACAAAGAATGGAACAATTAGGAGTAGGTGGGAGGACTAGGTCTATAAATGACTTCAAAAAATTTTGTTTTTAATTACAACAAGAAGTTTATTGCAGAACGTAAAAGAAAATTTTGGAATTGCACATATTTTAATATCAGTCTCCCCTTCCCCCCTCATTCACTAGAGAACTCAAGTCTCGTCGATGATAATATACATACATACATTAAGAGTAAAAATACCTCAAATAAATAATTACTTGATTATAACATCTCACGGACAAGGTAGACTTTCTCCCGTCAGAAAATTGCTTCCGGTACTACGCGGTACCACTTGAAAAATATATTCACAAAAAGAAAAAGATTGTATAGAATATGATTCTCTCTCACGTTTACTTATTATTTGCTCATAAATAAGAAGGCAAAGCAATGTTAAACATTTCAGAAAAACCCACCACTTTCTAGCACTTATCTAAGAGGAGATAGTAATAAACAATAATAAATTGTTTAAACAACTATTTTTGATACTTAGATCGTAGAAAATCCAAAAAAAAAACTTTGTTTCTGGCTGATATCCATTGTGGTGGGCATCTTTGTAGTGTTCCAAATTATTGCTATATAATCGTGACGGAAAGTGCCCATAAATATAAATTTTGTGCTGATAATAATGCTGATGATGATGGATGCGTTGTATAGTGGTCATAATTAATCTCAGTTCTACGTAAATAAAATAACAAGACTGAAAGTCATCTTCAAATTTATCTATCAACATAAGCTAAAAAACGGATAAAAAGTGCGGTTCGCTATGTGCGGTACAGTAGTCTGATGTGTTTGATGTAAAGAAAAATATATAATTTTTGAGGGATGGACTTATCAAATGAACTATCAGCTAACCAATAAATATAATTAAATTATTAGTTCTATTGCTTAGCGTTTACTTGACTTGCTTGGCAAGCTAATTTCGCGTGACGTCATAAGGTTACATTTACGAAACATTTACGTTCACTGACAAGTATAACCTCAAGATTCGGAAAACAATCAAACGAAAGTTTAAGTATGTCGGGAAAAATCTGCTGTGGATGTAGTGGCGAGATTCTGTTGGATGTAGTGTCTTGCGCTAGATGCGGCTCGTTCTACCACGAAAAATTTGCGAACCAGGGAAAAAGGTTACCAGAGGGGGTGTTTACAAAGTGCTGTAATTCACGTTCCAAATCACCGATTCCGATGTCCTGAGAAGAATTTGAGGAAATTTTTATTTAAACAATGGAAACCTGTTTTGCCCAACAAACCAATCTTCACTATTATCTTAATAAACAATTAGAATTTCACACGAACAATTTAAAAGAATAGCTGCAAAGGGACATTAAAGAAAATATAGACTCGTGCCTTAAGGACTTTAAAACCGATTATTAAAATTATAAGCAGACTGTTAATGAGAGGTTTAATAAGACAGAAGAAATGTAAATAGGATGTCAGCGAGACTGGAAATCGTGGAACACAGCTTGAAAGAGGTAGAGGAATTGAGGGTCAAACTTAACACGGAAGACGAAACGCCTCCAAACAGAAAATTAGATGAACTTTTATCCAACACTATATCAGAGATAAATAAAAAATCTGCAAGAAAAAAAATATATAATGATGTTTGGCTTGGCAGAGTTATCTGTCGATGTAAACAAAATCACGCAGAATCCAGAGATTAAAGCGCATGAGTCCAAAAGAAATTCTAAAGTGCATGCGATACTCAACATTATAACAAGCAAAAAATATGAAAATGCAAGAATTTTTATATTTGGGAAATATTTACAGACACAAACAAGACCTTGTGCTGTGAAAGTGATACAACCATCAGAAACAGAGACGTAAAATTGTCTGCAACTATTTGCATCACAGAAGAAAATTGGCAAGCTACCACCGCCATCAATAGCGGAAATACATATAAAGGCAGATCATACGAAACTACAAATACTCGAATTGAAGAAGGCGAAGAAGGAGATGGAATCCAGGATAGGGAAATGGGAGAAGAATGTGCGTATCATCTGGTCACAAGGACAACCAAAGGTAGTGACATCGAATCTACAAAATTCGTCAAAAAATACACCGGAAATCAACACTATTTAATAGCTACTGTCACTCCGCTATCAAACGAAAATAATACTAAGGTAACAAACAGTATACATATCATAAATAATAAAGATTTTTACTCTATAAAATGTTGTTACCAAAACGCTAGAGGATTAAATACTAAATTAAAATAAGTGAGAACTTTCGATGAATTATAGACGTACGATATTTTTTCTATACGGAATCTTGGTTAAAACCAAATGTCAACTCAGATATATTTTTTCATCATAAGCATTTCACAACGTATAGAAAAGACCGAGACAGTTCTATAGGAGGGGGAGTGCTTATTTCAATAAATAACAAATTGAACTCGCACAAATAAAAACTAAATCCCATGGTAAATGTGAATGCTTTAACTGACTACTTAGCTGTAAAAGTTATTACGCGCTGGAACTCACTTATAGTACTGTCACTATATATTCCTCCTGATATCAATCTAATAGACTATGGGGAGTTTCTTCAACAACTAGAAGACTCACTACTTTTTTGTAAATTTCCAATTATTATTACAGGTGATTTCAATGGAAGAACTTTCATTTTAAGGGGAAGAATCCACCTTTTGACCAAAAATCTGCTCTTTTCGATTCTCTTATGAAGTCTCTAAGAGTTGGAGCAACTCAACAATATTAGAAGCATAAGTAAATGGATTATATTTGGATTTAATATTTACCAACCCTAAAAACTGTCACGTTACTCGCGCTAGTTCAATGGTAAAACAGGATGTCTATCATCCAGCACTAACAATCACGGTAAACTCTCTTAGGTTATCCTCGGATCATGTGAACTTTCAGACTGGTAACGCTAACTCATGTCAGTTAGATACAATAACAAGAAATAAATAAAACAATATTATACGTAGAAATGAAGGGTAGAAATGCAAAAGGAGTCAAGCGCCAAATTTTTGAAATCGGGTTTATTAGCTCAAAAAATCAGATAAATTCTATAACACATGCCTGCCAAAGGATTTTTTTGGGGCATCATTTTTCAAAATTTGTGTTCTTGTGTTCACGGTCCGAGAAGCTTTTCTAACCACAAAGTAAAAAATCAAATTTCATTTTTCTCGACACTGGCTAATTATTTTTAATTACTATTGGGTCCCTTCCGTTCAGCACTGAATGACCTAAAACCCAATTCCTCATTTTTTGGAAATATGCAAAATTATTACTGCTATCGTCATTATTTTGAAGTTGAAATGTCAGTTTTACACCATTTCGAAATCATAACTGGATTTTCAAATTTCGCGAAACTGCATGATTTTTTTAAATCAAACTTCTTGGAAATCAATTCGTCAATTCAATAGCTAGAATTCAAATTTTTAGTTTTTTCTTAAACTGCAAATTGACTCCACAATTAATGTTGAAAGATGTGGAAAGTCGATACGGACCCAAAATCTAACCTCGAAACGTGACCTGTTTCATTCAATTTTTCGAAATCAGATAGCTCTTTGTGAGCAAACTTTTTTTAGTTCGATAGAGCATGAAAGTATCTCGAAAGCACTTTCTTATTTTTTTCTTAAATGGTCCCGCTGAATTTACAACATGCTTTTAGTCTCTCCTGAAAAAAGTGAAAAATGGCGCTTGACTCGTTTTGCATTTCTACCCTTCAAATAGGGAATATCGAATGGAAGGAACTATACAACATAAGGGATCCCGAATTGACCTGTGATTTCTTATATCATGCAGTAAGATCAGATGTAAAAAAAGCTCATTGTTAGGGTCTATAATAATTATATAAAAAGATCGGAAGAGGCCCTAACTGCCGACCCAAACCAATTTTGAAGGTACATAGGTGAACTAAAAGAGGAGAGCAGACTTCCAGGCATCATGTATACTCAGGATACTAAACTCGATAAGCCAGAAAAAAATGTGAACGCGTTTGCGAAATACTTCAATAATGTTTATAATGAACCAACTTCCGATTACATTTCCGCTACTAATAAAGTACAACTAGGCTACAAACAAAGATTGGATCAGACATATTTTAGAAAAGCATTAAAAGCTCTTCCGGATAAGCTCAACTCTAGTACGGATTGTATACCCACTTTTTGGTCAAAATAAATGAAGATCTATTATCTGGCCCGCTAACATATATTTATAATGTATCGCTTGATGAAGGCATTTATCCATCTCGCTGGAAGAAAGTTAGGGTTCGTCCGATCTTGAAGTGCGGTAATAAAGCAGATATAACGAATTACAGATCAATCTCCATTATAAATAATTTCTCTAAAGCGCTTGAAGCATGCGTGTCGAAGGAAATCGCCGCAACAATTTCACCGCACTCTATAGAATCCCAACACGGATTTGACAAAGGGAGATCGACTGCGACGAACTTACAGATATTCACGCCATTTATTGCTGAATCGCTGGGGGAAGGTACACAAGTTGAAGTTGTGTATTTAGACATATTGAAATGTTTTGACAAACTAAGTCGGGCAAAGATTACACAGGCCGACAAAATATAAACCCAAAGACTGGACTATGTGACCCCTAAGGATTTTGGTATCCTAAAACCGAATCCGTTATCCAAATTTTTCCGATACGTCAAGTTTTTGAGATATACCATCACTACCATTAAGCCGTTTCCCTTTCGGCGAGCCTCTAGGGGTAGGCGTGACACTACCCGATTCGGGTAGTGTTTCTAGGTGGATAGTTTCTTGTAGTAAATAACTACAAGTGTGGGCTCACCACACCTACGACCGCCAACAGCAACGCAGGAGTATTATTCTCGAACGGTCATATACTAACCTGAAAACTAACCTGAAATATACTAACCTGAAAATGCAAAAATGGCTATTCTTAGCCATATTTGTGGCAATGCCCTACCGAAAATCTAGACGATTTCTAGATGATATCGTCTAGGAACGCATCATCTAGAATTGACCCCTTTCTAGATGACACTAGACGAATGCTAGACTCAAAAGGGTCGCAGGTAAAACTTACTAGACGCCGCTAGATTAACTCTTAGACGGACCCTAGACGAGGCGACCGTCATAAAATTGCCCTAGACGTTCGCTAGATGAGCAGAGTCTAGAAAGTATCTAGAAATAATCTAGATTTCCGGTAGGGTGTAACACGATCAGTAATTTTTTTCTAAAAACTGCTAATGCCACCTAAACGATGGCATTAGCAGTTTTTAGGAAAAAAGGAGTACTAAACGTACTCCTTTTTATCAACCATTTCAATTTGTGATCATCTCGAACCGATCTTTTTCTCCAAGATATCACACATTAACCATTTCAGTTCCACAGTGCATTGTGGAACAATGCAAGGCCAAGAGAAACTGAATGGTTAGTGTGTGATATCTCGGAGAAAAAAAATCGGTTCGAGATAATCAAAAAAGGAAATGGAAGATAAAAATTAGTACTAAACGATGGCGTTAGCAGTTATTAGAAAAAAAATTGCTGATCGTGTTATATTGCCTCAAATATGACTATAAATAGCCGTTTTTGCACTTTCAGGATAGGACATCTCGAAAACCTGACGTATAGGAAAAAGTTGGATAAAGGATTCGGTTTTAGGATATCAAAATCCTTCGGGGCCATATAGTCCGGTCTTTGGGTACAAAAATGATGTCATTTTTGTCGGTCTGTGTTATCGAGGAACTTCATAAGTTCAATTTACCGGGCAAACCTGGTAATCCTACTGCAGAATGTTCTCTCTAATAGACTAAACTACGCACAACACGCTGGCTGCTGGTCAGACCCATTCATTCTATCATCTGGTATGCCACAAAGCTCGAATTTAGGGCCTACTCTATTTACTGTCTTAATTGACGGTGTCATAAATTATAGAGCAAAAAAGATGCTGTATGCAGATGATACAAAAGTTCTTATGAAAATAAAAACATTAAGGGATTGCCTCTTCCTTCAGAAAAAACTAATGGAGTTCGTCGGATGGTGCGCTTTGAAATTAACCAAATCGTTTGAGCTGAGGGTTAACAATTTGTGGTCCAACATCCAAAACAAGTGAAGAAAAAATTTTGAAATCTGTTAATATCTTCTGTTCCCTTTTTTAAATTTACAATTTAAAAATTTTGAAATAAAAAAATTTTTTGGGTTATTCAACATGTTTTGAAAATGTGCAAAAACATGTTTTTTAGATGGATTGGAACCTGAGATTTCTTCAGCGTGAACCAAAGAAACATGCAATTATTTTTTACTGATGGGAAACATTTCTTTTTGGGGTATTTATAAAGTTCAAAAATCGCAAAAAAAATGAAATCCCAAAAATCCCAAGTCACGACAAAAGTTTTTTCCCCGAAAAACCAAAACCATAAAATGTTTCTTTGGTTCAAGCTGAATAAATTTCAGGTTTGACATATTCAACTTTTTTTTAATGTGTGATATGAATCAATCCAAAAGAACATGTGTTTGCACATTTTCAACAAAATTGTTACTACGCAAGAAAATTCATTTTTAAATTTGGTAATTTTTTATTACTGTTCACTAGTAAAAGCTGGAAATATAACAAATTCGTCATAATTTTTGAACCAATAGGAAATATTTTGAATTTGAAACCATTAAATTTTACTGATTAAAATTTGTTTTCACTTTTGTAGAATGCTATTCCACCAGTTTTTTCCCCCCTCAGCTCTAGCCTTTTCACTCCGCCCTACTCTTCAGTGCTCTTAAACTTAAATTAAGAATTGCTCAAATTAGAACTTTTAACAATGCAATTTCCGGGCGGTATGCATAAAAATTCGAGAAAAAAAACATTTCCAATGCATTTTTGGACCACCTAATGTACACTCGTTTAATTTAAAAGTGTCTGTCTCCGTTTCTGCGCTTGATATGCAGACAGGGTTCGGAAATTACTACGAATTCAGTCGTACCATTTAATTTTGTGTACTTTTATTCGTTACAAAATTATTACTATCTATTTCTTTTAAAGGATAAAAATAGACCTGAAACTGATGCTGAAGAGCGTAGATACGGTGCAAGGGTAGGGGCACACTGAAGCTGTATATCCATAACCCTTGCACAGTAACTACGCCAGTATCGTACGTACTACGTACAGTATCACTTTCAGGCCTATGGTCATCCTTCTCAAAAAAATAGATACTAATAACTCTTTAACGAATGAAAGTACAAACAATCAAATGTTATGACTGAATTCGTAGTAATTTCCGAAATAGAGCTGCCGGGTCGAATAAGGGCATATAAAATTATTTCGCCGGGAGTGGGAACGTCCCTGGAGGCTTTCAAAAACATTTTCCAATTGTAATTTTTAAAGACTATGTGTAGATGTAGAATTTCATCGCGTATCTTTTTCCCCAACAGGCAAGAAGTTGTAGCTTTTTTAGTATTCTAATTAAAGCCAAAAAACTTACTTTTTTTGGAAAAATAGATTTCAAATCGTTTTTCACGTCAACTCATGCTCAGTCAGTCAGTTTTTGGATTTTTTAAATAAAATTTTCAGGGAATGTAGTTCGAAATTTCCTTCGACAAGCAGAGCAAAATTAATTGAAAAATTTATTTTTAAAAATTGTGATTGATTTTTTTCTGATGCTAGTGTTACGTCATGGAAAACGTAAAATACTTTCCTTTTTAATTAGGTTCCTCGTTTTAGTTGAGATCGAAGATCTCGCACAGGGAAGAGGAAAGAGTAGCCAATAAATAAATATAGATTAGTTTAAACAATTTATTATAATCAATTACACTTGAAATGTATTGTTTATTAATGCTTTAGCACAAGAAACTGAAGGAAGGCATGTAGACACTCTAATCCTTGGCCAGGACCTTTAAAATAAAGGAGACTCATGTATTATGGCCCAAAAGGAGTTAGATAATGAAATTAGATTTATTAAAATTAGAACTTACCGGTTTATTGATTCGATTGAAGAATCAAATGATATCTAGATGGTCTCCGTGTAGTGGTGTGAAAGAAAGGGGTTGTGCACCTTGATGTAAACAATAAGGGTTCCAATTCAGGGTTGAATGGGTACGAAGTAATCCAAGATGGGAAATCCCAGATTCGGGTTTCCCGGTGCACAACACTAGACACAAAGGGCACACACACTAACACGCGAAGGATACCGGTTTGACACACTAGACACTGGACAGTCGAATCGGGGAAAACCGTAGGAAATAGAGAAGAGTTGTACGGAACTGTAACTTCTAATTTTTTGACTGACCCATGCTGGTCCATTCACTTTTTATAGGGCCTATGGCTACGTTCGTGCATGCTGCAACGATCCTGTGTACGCGTACGTCACGTATATATATATATATATACTATACGGGTTGTAATGTTTTCAGTATATCTATAGCTATGTCCTCCAGTTTCCACGTGCTTTTGGGCCCTATACTCTATGCGTCTATGGTTAGACAGTGAACGCTACGAATTACAATGTTCTTACTATAGTCTATATTCTATACCTAGTCTGCTCTCGTGCCGGACATATATATAGCTATATCTTACAGTGTACAGCGTGCTGACTATATATATATATATATATATATATATATATATATATA
>CAKNXH010032767.1:0-13287 GCA_932178445.1 Andricus quercusramuli | reverse complement strand
TCGACGTCGGAGGCTGCGTCCGGCTTGAGTGCACTGGTTCAATAAGGCTCCACGGCGCGGCGCTACCATTCAGCCTTTAAAGTTATTCACGTTACCGACGGGCGACGGTTTGCTACTCGCTTTTATCACTTGAGACTATTCACTTCACATTTGAACTTTTAATGTCATCACTTAATTTATAATAATATAATAACATGGATTAATTAATTCTTAAAAATCAAAATGCAATTGACAAAATTATTGGAGATAAATATCGCAAGCCTCAGTTCCAATGTACATATCTGCTTCTTATTAGTTATTATACCAGTGACAGTAGAAGCGATGTACTTGAAGCCGCCTTTTGCTGACGTCACTGACAGCAATTTTGTTTTTTTATATTTTAACGCTGAAAAATAAACTTGTTGCAATTACGACATGTCCATTTAACGTAGAATTTAACGTATTATCATAATTGCAAAAGTTTACATATTTATTTTGTTTCTTTTATTAGTTGTAATGCCATATTACTTTAGCATTACTTTACCATTACTCTACCGTTACGCTGCAGCGTAACGTTTGCGTTCGGCCGGTCCGCCAGGGTGTGCATCCTCGAGTGCAAAAAACACATTGTCACCCTTCAAATCCAATAAATGGAGCTTTTTAACTACTTCTAAGACCGATATTTAGAAACATAATCTCTTACAAAGTCATCTTGTGTAACGAATTATACAGAAAGACTTCACGAAAAACATGTTCCCAACCATCAGTGGTCACACTGATTCTTTCCTTTTTCACACCCTGGCGGACCGAACGAACGGAGCGGATACGCTACAGCGTATCCTTATAGTACCCACATCGTATCCTCTCCGTATCATGCAAGAAAAACTCATTAAAAAAGGAAGATGAACATTTCACTTGTTGAAATTCGGCTTCTACGTGAAATTTTACGTTAAAAGGTCACGGAGTAATCGCAATAGTTTTTCTTGCAACATTAAAAACTTTAAAAAAATATAATACTTATCGATAACGTGGGCTGAAGGCGACTTCAAACGCATCGTCGACGGATAACGCCTATGAAGTACTACTGAATGACGATGCGTTTGAAGTCGCCTTTAGCGCACGTCATCGATAAGTATTATATTTATTAAAAGTTTTTAATGTTGCAAGAAAAACTATTGCGATTACTCTGTGACCTTTTAACTCAAAATTTCACGCAGAATCCGAATTTCAACAAGTGAAATGTTAATCTTTCTTTTTTAATGAGTTTTTCTTGCATGATATGGAGAGGATACGATGTGGATACTATAAGGATACGCTGTAGCGTATCCGCTCCGTTCGTTCGGTCCGCCAGGGCAAGATAGACAAGATAAATTTGTCAAAGATTAAGTTTCTAAATATCTTTCTTAATGTTCATATAATCATTCACATGGTTTATCTTTTACGCAATTTTTCGTTATCTTGCTAAACGTTGCTTTTGTATCAGCATAATGATTGCCAGTGTTAACAACTCTATAAAATGTTTAGGTATTACCTATACGTAAAGTACAGATGATACATACTTGCCAATCTGCCATCCGTCTAAATGTCAGAAAGGAAATTCTCTAATGCATTTTGACAACATTAGCCTCAATCTTTTTGCTTTAATTAGTCTCATCGATTCTTTGTGTGACACTGTACATCTTCTATCAAATCTGGGTTTATATTTTACAATATAGATAGAACAACTTTTTTCCGCAAACACACGAGAATAATGTCTTCTGAAAACATTTTTCATGGCCCTGTTCTTCCTAAATATCAGTTGAAAGTGGGATGGAGAATCAGTGTAAAATATATCAAATACATTTCATTTTGAATGAAACTTAAATAGAAAAAGCACACGAATATATCTTTCCTACATGGTGTCCATATATGACAGAGTAGTCACAGATATTCAGTGATTATGACACATTTCATTGCATAATTTATTAGATGCCCCTTTGGATTCTCTGGACACGCAGATTATCTATATTGGACATCTGCCTTTTACTTGCTTTTCGTTACATTTGTTTCTAAAAACAAAATGAAAAGCTGAACGAAATTTTTCTCCGAAAAATAATAATGAATGCAAATAATTTCATTTTTGTTTTAAAAATTGAGCGAATTTCGGAAAAACAATTAACGGGTTTTGAAAAACGAGATGAAAAGGCAAAACTCTGGTTCTCTTTTGAAAACAAAATAGGTAGATATTTAATTTTTCCTTGGAAAATAAGACACTTCAGAAGAAATTCTCCCTTTGTTTTGATACCAGAAAAATGGTAAAACTGAGAGTTTGTCTGTATTAATAAGAATAAGAAAAAATGTGAAGAAAAGCTCGCTGCAATTCAGATGCCTGAAAAAGTTTCGCTTTTATGAACTTGAATCATATTATTATTATTTTACTTCTATATTTTATTTTTCATACAAAAATTAGAGAAATCATTTTTTTCTTGTTCTTGTTACGAAAATTTTTATAAGTCTTGAGCCTTGTTTATAGAAACAGAACGAAATGATAAAGAACTTTACACAGTAGAAAATTCTTGTACTTTCTATCCTAAGGTTTAACCAATTCGCTAAACGTGATCAGGCTTATGTACTGATAAATTGCAGTTTAATTTCTAGGTGAAACAATTTTCAGCCTTCTATTTCATCGCAGTAGTTTTATTTCTGAAAATCTATCTAACTCAGATGACAATTTGACCTAGATTCAGATATCGAAACAATAATTAAAAAACTCTCAGTCCATCTCAGGTTAAATATGACTCGAGATTTCCAGTTTATCACTATTATACTGGAGAAATTAATGTTTTAAAAAGCCAAAGTTAGATGATCAGTCAAAGAGATATATAGTGTAAATACGTATATATAGATCTTGGTGAAGTGTGTTCAAAATCCATGATTCGATGAACAATTTTGAGAATCTTGGTGGAAACTGGAAGTATTGATTACAGTTGGGGTAGAATGTAACATCAAAATACACTAACATAGAACCCACTATATGTAGGTTACTAGATCTAGATACAACAATATTATACGCGCAGTACAATTCAAGAAAAACATATTGCTCCAAGCATTTCATTACTATAAATTATTGACAAAGATATTCTTTCTTTCTCCATACATGCTATGTCACATTTTTGAGTGAGATTGTGACGTCTACGAAACTGTTCGAAGCTATTCGTACCAAAATTTTGATACATGTAGACACGTTCTTTTATTGTTTTGCTTTGTATACCAACATGTTATATTATTTATATTGTGTATGATGTGAAATTTCATATATTTCTTATTATACGAGATATGACCTATCGCCAGAAATTTTCATTACCTTTCACTAGCTTTCTTATTATTGAAGCTGAAAACTGTTTAGAAACTTCTATTTTGTTAATGATATATTTGTTTAAATCACAAACGAGATTTTAAAAAATTCATTCTTGTTTGATATCAAATTAAACTAAGCGAAACAAAAGTTTCCTAAATACCCCTCGAAAACTTTTGAACTTGTACGATATGTTCTAAAGATTGTTCATTTACATTTATCTCCAGTTACTCGAACTATGTTTCAGCATTCGGATCCTTGAAAGTTTTTGAAGAAATGTGTATAATTTTGAATTTTAAATAAACGAAGGTTACTCAAATATGTTATCTAGTTCTAGCGATATTGCTAATTAGAAACAAAATATAAATTGCTTTTAACTAGAGAACAGATTAAATTCTTACCTATAATTATGAAAAGAGTATGTGAGATGGTAGGGTCTTTTTGGTTTTACATGTGAAAGAAACCAACGAATGCTGAATACCAAAACATATACATCAACGACTTCCAGACCACTGAAAAGTTTTATTGAATATAATATTGGGTAAAAAATAGTGTTACGTTTAGAGTCTAGTCTTGTCTCACCATCAGACCTCACTTACATTTGAGAAATTTATTACAAATTAATCGGTGCAAAGAAGGCCAAGTAGAGAAAATCGAGCATGAGGGCGCATATTTATGTTAAAAAATCGTAAAAATTGCTTCTTTGTACTAAAGAGAAAGTATTGTTAAAGGACTATTGTATATATTGTTGAGAAAAGTAACATTCTGGCCTGGAAAAATGATTTCATAATGTGTTTATGTTAACAGTTAAAACGTAGAGTTGCTTAGAATTCCAAAAATTCAATTATTAAATAATTTTTCCCAATCAACTCCTACGTTTGATATAGAACATCAATTCATAACATTATTTTAAATCCAATTATAAAATATTACTCACTCATAAGATATAAAAATATACTGACTAATAGAAAGTGATTTAACCATTCAAAGTTCAAGTGTACACGAAATCTTGACTAGATGCTCAAAACTTGACACTGAAATTCGTCTGTTTTTATTTTCCTTTGTAATGTTTTGTTTTTTAATTTGTTATAAATCACAGGTCCAGCAGTCGATAGCTACATAATTTTGTATGTATGAATAAAATATATGTTTAGCAATATATGCACTTGGACCAATTAAACGACTATATTATAGTTCACAATTTTAATACTTACCATGTCATGTAACAGTCATCATATAATAGTTTATTGTAACAATTATAATGATAATAATAATCGTCATCATAATCATTATAATAATCGCTTGTTTTAAGTATATGTATTTTTTTGATGTAAGCTAATCATTCTTCTTTATTCAGAAAATAAGTTTTATTATTTTATTTTGAAATTAATTTCTCAATTAAAAGTCATTAAAGTAGAATCATAGAAGTTAATTATTCCTTTCAGCAGTAGTCTAGAATTTAAGAAGCCATAAGTATAGCTTTGAAATATTGCGTCATATAGTCTTTCCGAAACTTCATCAACCCTGCACAAGTATAGACTTCCTGGAAATTCCATCTATTATCTATCTATTCCTTATCTTTCTTTCCCATACTTTAAACAAACACGAGCGTCTAGCGAGGCAAGGCCCACGTCTGTACCCGTCCAAGAGCGACCTCCTTTTTCACATGCATCCCTTTACTCACTTCCACCTTCATATGCCTCCCTCCACCCTAATTTATTTTAAATATTTATAAAATTGTATATTTGTATATGTATATAAATATTATAATTGGATAAGCTTTTTCTCGCGTGCAAGATTTCAACGTTTTCTTCCCTTGAAACTATGAACAATGATATCTAAATATTTCAAATTTACATGCAAATTTTAAGCATTTTCAATACAGACAATTTCATACGTCATAGGTTTGTGCATGTGTCCCAATTATTGACGACCCAAAGCGTATTAAATTAATACATATCTTTTTCATTTTGAAAATTGCATTTAAACTTTGATTAACTCTTATCTCATTTCTCAAATGCAGTCATATTCTTTTGCTTTTTTAATTCTTAATGGAAGCTAATCAAGTAAAATCATATTATTTCATTATTCATTTCAACATAATGTTAGAACTGCGAAGCCATAACTGCAACTTTTGGATATTGCGTCATACAGCCCTTTAAAAATGTATCCTTATATGTACTTATATATTCTTCCACACCTCCTTATCTTCTATGATTAGACTTTAAACAAACACATGCGTCTAGCGTCTAGCGAGATAAGACCCAGACAGCCGAGGAGTGGGGGTAGGCGCCAGACGTCTGAGCAAACACCGAGGAGTGGGGGTATGACGGCTGGGGAGCCATAGTTGCCCTTAACTACTATGGTGTGAATGGATATTCCGATATATTGGTCGGTCGACGACCGATTGATGGAAGGTGTAAAAGAGCTTTCATGATCATGGATCATGTATACGAATATAAGTTTCGAGTGGCATATATACCCACTCTTTGCATTTCGTACGAAACTTTACGTATGGGGACGGCGATTTGTCAAGCTCAGCGTAGAGGGCAGTAGTGCGTATGGTGATATGCCTTTGCGCAGGCGCTAAGGTATGGGCGCGCAATTACAAATTTACATTTTTTAGACATCCACGAGTATTCATAATAAACAAATTAGTACTTAAAAATATTAAAATTTGTCAAAAATTTTGTGATATAAAATGTTCCTCTTGCTTTTTTTTAGGTAAAATATATGCTTAAACAAATATGTATTATTTAAATAATTGTAAAATTATTTAAACAAATTATTTTGTTGTTATTATTGATTAAATAGCTCATACAGTCTAGAAAATACGTTCATTTTGCGAGTTAACTGAAAAAAAAACAAATATTTGAACAAAATTAAAATTGTTAAACAATTGAATTTGAGTGAACAAATTACTGGGTATTTCTAAATTACCGATCATTGATTATTTATTTTTAAAGAACGTTTTAAAAGCGTGAATAAACCGCAATTATACGTAAAATTCAAATTTGTCACTATGGGGTTTTCTTTGGGCACCCATAAGAGTGGCTGAAAATTATTCAACCTCAACATTTATGATTGATTTTCATTCTCTGACAAATTTTGAACAATATGTTGAAACACGGAATTATTTGTAACATATCATCGCGTTTAAATATTAGATTTACAAAAAGCTGACTTCTTCTCATATTTTAAATTAATGGAAAACTTCGTGGTCTTTGTGCCACCCCTAAATATTAACCGATTTTGCTCAAATTTTGAGATTTTTGTTGGGCATTCGAAGAAAACTGGGGGGTGAGAGCAGAGAAATTCGAAAAGTTAAAAATAAAGGCCACCCTAGTATCGATGGATACAAAGTTTTTGGATTTCTTGATTCGCTTAAATCAATTAAAAAAACACGACATGTTGCTTAAGGCTTCTCGGCTCAAGCTCTATCCTCAGAATTCAATTGCCTGCGATTACTCTCAATAAATACGAACATTAAATATTGTTTGAATACGAAGCGGTACCACTTTTTTAAATAGAAGTGTGTAACCATAGGGTAAATAAGCTGTTTACTCTAATAATTATTGCGTAAAATGAAAATTTCGAATGGTAACCTCAACTAACCTGAATATTCGAAAATTTTATTTTATGTAAAAAGTATTAATTAATAATTGGGTCGTATCAGGCGCTTGAATTTTGAGGTTAGATGAGCTTGAAGCCAACAGTGTTAAAATGTTCAAAAATAAAAACAAAATTAATATAAAAGTGTAATCAATATTTTTGGAATATGACATGGAATATGACTGTACAAAGCATGAATTAATTCTTGAACAAAAATGGTAAAATGAAGATTCGAGGGATATATATATATATATATATATATATATATATATATATATATATGTATAATCGCTATTATATAATAGCGATTTGACTGATCGCGGATACGGTTAGCGCACGTATTTATGTATTATGGTTTGAAGATTTAGGACTGTTACGGTCAATTTTTGTTGGAAAAAGAGGCTAAATTCTCTTTTCTCTGAACATTTCTTTATATTTTTCAACAAAAATAATCTGAGTAAAAGCCCTCGGTGCAATAATCTTCTTAAATAAAGTGGCTCGAGCATATTCGCGATGATGAACTCTGACAGAAACCCTCTCGTTTAATGGCTACTATCCACTGTTTCCTCCGTTTTTTATCAATCGTAAATCTATGTCCTCCTTCATTTTTGCACCCGAATGCCGCACACATACCTGGCATTTTAAAAATTATGCGAATAATGCTAAAAGATCGAAACACCTCAACACTGCAGAATTCGAATAAAATAGCAGACGATGCGCCGTGTACATATCCCCAGACGCACTAGCGACCTTAGCGGCCGCAAGTGTCAGTCGCCATCCCCATACCGTAGAGGGAAGATAGGTATAGAGGCGACAATGCAATGGGCAGCTTGAAGCACGCTAAGGGGAGCGAGACGGCAGGGGAAGGCTTAGTTAGGGAACCAGCAACGCGGAGGCGCTAGTGCCACGAACCAGTGCTTTTACGCTTTACGTGTGTAAGTGGGGTAGGTTAAGAGAGTGTGCCGTGTACATGAGTCGAACTGCAAAAAAATTTAGAACCCTTATACCTGGACTGGTCTTTCCGAACTATATTCTGGCTATTAACTTTCTTCCAATATTTTCGTGAATGGAAATATCCACCGATACGTTTTTCATTTGAAACTTTGTATTTTGATATTTCAAGTTAAAATTGAAAAAAAAGAACTTTTTTTTTTGAACGAACCCAGTAGAAATTGTTTGATTCGCCCAGACGAATAATTATTTTTTTAGAATGATTAATTACAATAGTCATTATTATTACAATATGTGAGCATTTATTGAATATTATTTGCGTTTAAACTGTAATCATAATCAACACATGAACTTATTAATAAATACACAAATAAAAATGTACAAGTAATATCCTTCGCACACAATAATTATTTTCTTAGAATTATAATAAAATGTATGGGCATTTTTTACAATATTTGATTTTGTACTTATACATTCGCTACTCTCATACTTATCTTTCTGCACTCGTGGAAAAAATCAGAATAATGTAGGTAAAACTTTTTTTTAAACTTATAAATAAAAAAACATTTCATCATTATCGTAGGTACAGTTGAGGTCTCGAATCCACTAACTCACCCGACTCTCGTACTATTTTCAAAGTACATATTCCAGTCAACTTTTGATGAATTTATCTAAAATATTCCAGGTATTTTCTTTGAACTATATAGAAAAACTTTCTTGCTGGAGGTTTTTTTTAGTCTGAAGTGGCCTCGATCCTTTTTGTCTCCGAAAGTAGGAAAATCTGGTTACCGACCGGCCTTAATTTTCAATTGGATATTACTAAACAAAAGGTCATTCTCAACTTTTTATTATTTTGCAGGCATTCGCTGAGTATACTTTGTATGTGTACTGAATTTCAAACAGTTTCAATAAAATTTGTACGAGTTGTGATGATTTATGTTGTAATGTCTTATTGAATATTATGAAAAAAAATTTCTCTTCAGTCTTTAATTTTTATTCTTAAAACTAATTTTAGGACATAAGAATTCTAAATATGCCTTGTCAAAATATAGAAGCCTATATCTAAAAAATTAATTTTGCGAATTTGAAAATTCCTATTCCTTGAGACCCGGGGTGACGCTTTTAGCGTTTTCGAGCGTTCGGCGAGTTTGATTTCGAGAGCTCAAGTGCAGAAATTGTTTCATTCAAACACTTTACAAAAATTAAAATTGCGATTCTCGCACAACATTCAAAAACATTAAAAGTATAACAATTATAAAATCCTATAATATTAAATAACGAACTAATAAACAAGAAATACATTTCTTCTCTTACTTCTCCAGTAAAATATGATATACTTGAGGGTTTCAACTTTTAAAATTATTTGTATAATTTGGACGTATTTATTCGACAAAATTGATATTTATTAACCTACACGTGGAAAGAAGAATATTCTCCAACAGTGCGGGCTCTTGCAATTCTAACATTGTTAATGTAAGGGGAAAAAGTAGACATATAATGCCCCATTACGGGAATTTTCCGATTAATAATGATTGTGAAGTAATTAATTTCTTCACGTAATTTATACACGGCTCCTGAGTAGAAGAATAGATATTGTTACCAGAAACGAAAAAAAATCATATTTCCTATACTTTCAACAATAGGGTAACAAAAAGTTTCAATTGTTATGTAAGAAATGGTTGCTTTGTCTAAATCTTTTATTTAAAAAAAGTTCAGAACTGAAAAAGGAGAGAATATTCTTCTTTCTTAAGACTACAAGATATAACGATCTGCTCTATAAATATTTGATTGTCTCCAAAAATAATATATGTAGATGGTAAAAAATTGACATACTTCAGACCAAAAGTCGATTTAAATGTTAAAAATCCTTTATTTCTGCCAACGTTTAAAAAAAATGAGTCGTTTTCCTCTTCAGGACGTAGATTAAATTTCAAAGTTCGTCAATTCATCTTAGTATTATTATAAAAAATCCTCTTCCTCATCTTATCACTTGTGGAGCTTGATTTTTTCCATGAATTTTTTTTTAATTCTTTTAAAACTTAAATTTGTTTAGAAAACTTATAAATGTATACTTTTCAAAATTTTAATAATTTATTTGACTTATTTGAAGAGTCTTAAACAAATTAAAGTTTTTAACAGAATTAAAAAAAAAATTCATGAAAAAATGAAGCTCCACAAGTGATAAGAGGAGGAAGAGGATTTTATAATAATACTAAGATGAATTGACGAACTTTGAAATTTAATCTACGTCCTGAAGAGGAAAACGACTCATGTTTTCGAAACGTTGGGAGAAATAAAGGATTTTTAACATCTACATCTACTTTTGGTCTGAAGTATGTCAATTTTTTACCATCTACTATATTATCTTTATAAAATTATATTACTCAGACAAACAACATCGCTTCAACACCATTACTAATCTAACTAAGATTATGTTTTTGACATAATTTTATCATATCTTGATTGTTTCCATATAATTTACACGTGAAAAGTATTGAAAATAACGCACATTCCATTTTCATACCTGCAAAGTTCTGAAATTCTTACAGAGATGTATATGAAAGGTATTTTTGGATCATCAGTCTCTTTATAAATTATGCATACTTAAAGACCTCTCCATAAGCGGGATAGATAATTCACACTACTTTCTAACAATTTCCTTCGCATATCTCTCTCAGATATTGTATATAATTTTGCGTTATGATTTGCCTTTTTCGAGAAAAATAAATTTTTCTGTAAAAACAGACCAATTTATTTCTCCTTCAACGTGGTTCATTTTTGACCCACAAGGAACAAAAAAATCAAAAACACACATTGAGATTCGGACTTATAAATAAACAAACGCTTTTTGCTAAGTCCATGAAAGTATTATGCTGTTAATGATATATTATCACAAAATGTTCATAATAAATACTCATAGTTATTATTGGAAAATTTTCAAAATATTATCAAACATTCTCTGTAAAAACCAGAGATCTTTTTTTCCTGTATCGTATTTTTCGAGTCCTTTTTTGAAATATGATAACTTCATGGTGTTATTATTTTCAATGCAGAAAAACGACTCTGGAATCCCACGAGTGTTTTCATTTTAGTATGACTGGAGACAGGTTTTTTAGTCGTATTTCAATGCCTGGAATTAGCTCTGAAGTAATAGTATTTTTACAGTGTTAACAAGAATATTGATTTTCAGTGAATTACATACCTACTAGAAAATCTTGTAACTGACTAAATTTTCATGTGAAAATTTCAAAAACTTGGCAGAGTACAACTTAATTTGCATAATTAATTGAATTTGCGAAATCGAAGATGGTGAAGTAATTATAAAGTAAAATTGGATTGAAAGTAGCACTGTACAAGTATAAGGAATTTATTTTTGTGAAAGTATATTTAAAAAATTTCAATTTGAAACCTCCTAGTCACCAAGAAACTTTAAGAACTCTTCTGTAGTGGAGAAAGACTTGCAATTCCAATAATTTTTCAGAACCAAGAAGTTTCAATTTGCTTATTTTCAATTAATATATATCCTCCTTACAAAATTGTATATCTACATTTTTCAATACTGTATTTTTCCAATTGAAAAAATCTAATGATCTTGAAAAGAGGCGTTTACTGACTCAGAATTAAATAAGTATAAAATGCTAACATAGGAAAATTTGCAATGATTATTTGAGTTTATTTCGTCTTCCTGAGATAATTAATCCACTATGATATACTAGGGTGGTCCAAATTTATACCTGTAAAAATTCGACTTTCGATTTTTGGTGATAAAACCCCCCCATTTTGTTCGTTTTCCGGAAAAAGAAATTCCGTAATTTTTTTTTCTTTTTTTTTTCAACGTTAACCCGTGCCCCCGGACTTTTGAAATTAACATGGGGTTTTAAATGGGAAAAGCTCGATTTTCAAAAAAATTGAAAAAAGAAGTACTTGTTATATATTTTTTGTCAATTAAAGTATTGTCACCTCTTGAGGTGTATATAAGGAATAATTTCCACCCAATAGCTTTTAATTTTGACACACCTGGACCCCTTTAATTGTGCCCGGAAAATACCCCAAAAAATGCAAAATAGCAGTTTTCTATGAAATTCATGCTAAAGACGGTATTTTAAAAAAAAATTTCAACATGAATTCTTTTTAATCGATAAGTGACGAGTTTTAAAGTATATTTTGAATAATTTTATATTGTTTAAGCAATCAGTATTTGTTTAAACAATTTTCTCCCCCTGTAAATCATGAAAAGTTATTATCATTCGGAATAAATCGTACAAAGTTGATGAATGTCAAGAGTAGCAGTTCTTGTTTAACTTTTTTGGTAATTATTTAAACGATTTTCATTTGTTTAAACAATTTTTTCTCCCCGTAAAGCTTGAAAAATTATTACTTTCTGGAATTAATCACACAATTAAAGGAATTTAAGAGTAATATTTTTTTTCTACAGAATATTTAGCAATTTTTAAAATAATTTTTATTTGTTTAAACAATTTTTGTTTGCTTAAAAAATTTGTTCTCTGCAAATCGAGACAATTTATTCTTTTCAGCAATTAATGACATAGTGTGAGAGATTCAGAACAGGTGTAAGTGAAGGATTAATAGTTGTTTAAATAATCTCGAAATATCTTCAGCAAAAAAATATTATTCTTAAAATTCTTTAATTGTGTCATTAATTGCTGAAAAGAATAAATTTTCTCGATTTGCAGAGAAAAAAATGTTTAAACCAACAAAAATTGCTTAAAACAAATAAAAATTATTTTAAAAATTGCTAAATATTCTGTAGAAAAAAAATATTACTCTTAAACTCCTTTAATTCTGTCATTAATTCCAGAAAGTAATAATTTTTCACACTTTAAAGGGGGACAAAATTGTTTAAACAAATCAAAATTGTTTAAATAATTACCAAACATCCTTAAAAAATGTATTGCTTTCAACATTCTTTAATTGTCCCATTATTTTCAGAAAATAATGACTTTTTACGATTTTAGGGAGAAAAAATTGTTTAAACAAATACTAATTGTTTAAAACATTTTAAATTATTTAAAATATACTTTAAAACTCGTCACTTATCGATTAAAAATAATTAATGTTGAAATTTTTTTTAAAATACCGTCTTTAGCATGAATTTGATAGAAAACTGCTATTTTGCGTTTTTTGGGGCATTTTCCGGGCACAATTAAAGGGGTTCAGGTGTATCAAAATTAAAAGCTATTGGATGGAAATTATTCCTTAAATACTCCTCAAGAGGTGACAATACTTTAATTGACAAAAAATATATAACAAGTACTTCTTTTTTTAATTTTTTTGAAAATCGAGCTTTTCCCATTTAAAACCCTATGTTAATTTCAAAAGCCCGGGGGCACGGGTTAACGTTGAAAAAAAAAAAAATTACGGAATTTCTTTTTCCGGAAAACGAACTAAAT